>VZTV01052273.1:2276-29930 GCA_013400875.1 Anhinga rufa
TTCCAAGTGTGTTCCAAAACTATATTTAAAATTAAACTTTTAAAGTAAACTGTTTGCACTGGGCGCCAAGATTGCTTTAATGCCAAAATAGAAAACTCTGTCTGTCTGGCACATGCATCACTTTCCAAGCAGGAAATCCAACAAAGCGTTTAATACAACAGACATCATTTGATAGTCTCAACTAAGACGCCCACTTGGCACTGGCAGTAACCAGTCTTCCATCAACTGCATCCAAAAATGATGCTTGTTTAACTCGTTATCATGCAAAACATTAATGGGAGTATCTTCCTCTTTTGAAGTCTGTTGGATCTGGAAACGTAGGCTGAAAACGCCTGGTACACAACCATGCAGAACATCTGAGAACCACCCTTCCGAGATGGAGGCAGACAGACTAGCATTGGAAAGCAGAGCTTCCCAGCCTTTTCTGTACTGTGAGTCACAACATCTACACATGGTGCTGGGGAATCCCTATGGGAGCTACAGCCGCGGGGAACACAGGGAAGCAAGGCTAATAACTATTTTATATATTTATTTGAGTAGCTGGAAGAGGTCAGCAAGCCTGTAGCTGCCCTGTCAGCTCTCTGAAGGCAACTAGCAGCCAGTCAGCAGACCACAGTTTTGAGTGCTGCTATCTGAGCTGTTTTCTTTTTTCCCCACTGCTAGTTACTTTTCACATTATGTAATCCCAAACTTTTGCACAAGGATCTTTTTCTGTTCCTGCATCAGTGAGAGGCATGGGGTCTTCACCTGGTGTGAAAGAGAGCTATATGAACTCCTTCACTTACAGAAAGCAGCATCACTTAGAAAAAGCAGTGATAGGTAGTGTAAAAGCTGCTACAAAGCTGCATGTATTTTTGCTTATAAACATATGTATGACACCAGATCCTCAGGACAGAGTCCTACTATCAACGCTTGAAGATTCATAGTTTTCCTAGGCAAAGGTGGTCTGTTGAAAGAAATTCATAGCTGAAAATATTACATCTCTGTATGATTTCTTTAAGCATACTCCTAGCGATCTTCTGAGGCCTTGCCACTACTCAGAGAAAAGGCACGCTAACTACCAATGGAACTTTTTGAGCAGGTCCTGATAGTTGTTTTCATCATTTCTAACAACCAGTGACTCAGTTTTCCTTTTTCCCTCCCACACCTCACTCAATGAATTAAACAGGCTGTCAATGGCTCAAGGCCAAGTCTGGCCCTCTCACTCTGACAGCATACTTTCATTTTGCTGTTCAAGCACTTCTTCCGGGACAGGTGCCCAGTAAGTGCTTTAGAAACCAGTGTTTACTATTCACGAGAGGAAGAATTTCAGGAAAAATACCATCATAACATCCATTATGTTTTGGGTTTTTTTTTACCACTCTTGTTACAGCCATGCACTTATGGCATGCCAGCCTTCTGAAACGTGCCTCTTTGGGGGTCCAACCCACTCTAGGTTGCAATTTTCTATGCACCTGGAGTGAACATTGCATCAGGTCTGGTAGCATCCAGATCCATGGCAGTGTTCTCCCTGGGACACTGGGAAGCAGTGATTAAGGCTCCTTAAAGCCAAATAGTAAGAACTAAAGTATGTCAGAGGATATATATTCCTTAACTGACCCACTGTAGATTACCTGATCTTTACGCTGGAACCAGAAAGTCCCAAATCCTTCGTGTCTCAGCAGACACCCAATTCCTGAACAGGCGACAGAGTTGAGTGTCCCCCCTAACAGATCCCGAAGTTCTCTCTTTCTCTTTTTCACTGTCAGTATATTTTGCTATTTGACTTCTAACAAACTTTCTCCCCAACATAAGCAACTTCTACATCATATTAGTGGCTGCAGCTAGGTCAGAGTCTGTACACACAGCTAAATGTCATATACCAGATGCAGAAGGAATTAGCTTGAGTTCCACGTGAATGATGAGGCATTCTTGATCAGTGGCAGTTTTGTTTTACTTTCTTGCTCATTATGGAATACTGCTCCTGCTTCTAACCCATTTGCGATGTGCTTATATCTCTAGAGCTTCTGTACAGACCCCAGCAATCCAGATGTTGCCCCCATGCTCCATCCTGGTGCTTACTTGTATTTATTAACCTTTTCTGTTTTTCCTATCCTTTCCCCAAAAGGCTGAAGCACTTTTTCCTCTCTGCTTTTTCTCAGCTATCATATGTGTTTTCCTCACACCTATTCAAAATTCACCACCATAACAATCCAACATGCCACCACAGTCTGTGTCACAGCAACAATCTCAGAGCAGTCATTCCTGGAGCTGCTATGGAAACAGAAGCATTGCTGAAGGAGTTTTCTGGGCAACTCACAGCTCCTACCTGCAGCCTGGGGGCACACCACCTGAAGCTGCTATCATGATGCCCTGTTTCCTATCTCATTAAGGGCAGAAGGTAAATTGCAATTCTTTATTCCTTAGCATGGAGCACAGGAGTATCCTGAATATTATTTTTTTTAATATGCTCATTTCTTTTGGAGACTACTTCCAAGCTTGATTTAAAAAATGGTTAGAAATCAAGATTACAGTGGTATATTATTCAAATGAATGAAGATCATCACCACTGTAATGCTGCGCCCTTTCTCACCTAAATTTACTGAGTTTCAGCTTTTAACCACTGAATACTAACACATTTTTTTTTGCCCTAGTTGGACAACTCCATTATCAAGGCTGTACTCCCTAAACAGGTACCAAGAGATCACAGTAAGACCCTTCTTTTCAGTAAATTAAAAATATTTTTAAATGGGGTGCTAAAATTGATTCTGACTTATCAAATGCAGACGTCTTCAGCTCAAAACACACAGACCAAGGGACAACAAGTGTTGATACAGCTTTGAGTCAATGGAAACACTGGGGTTATTTCCACCAGCACTGGTGAGAGCACAGCCAGGTTATAATGCAATAAAGAGAACTCCAGAACCCCAAATTCCTCTAAAGGAAATTGTCCTTAGACCAGGCTTGAAGCGTTCTAGTGAAGAGACACAAAAGTTTGTCCTGTTGCCATACAGACTTTGTTTGGTGACTAAGTATGCCTGAGTATCTTGTTAACATGCCCTGCCATCTTGAAAGCTGACCCTTTGCAATAAGAAGTGTGACAAAGAAACAAGCTCTTGAATGGGGAAAAAAAAGGCTGTATGCCCCAAGCACTGTAACCCGAATAAAGGTGCTTTCTAAAGGAACAAAGATGCTTGTACACAGGTGCCTGCTACAATTGCTGCTCCTCGAGTCAGTGGGAAAAGTGCAAGACAGCAATGCTGTTGGGAATTGGGCAGCACAGCAGTTTGAAGCAAAGAGGCTGGTCTGCTTAGCCTCTCAATTTCACAACAGTTCCTGAAAATTTCTGAGTTCCAGGAGAGCTGCTTGACTTCCTCTGAGCTGCTGCCTCCAAGCTGCATTCGCAACACTGGCGGCCTGTGTATTTCAGGAATGCGAAAAACTGGCACAGTGAGGTCTATGATTCAGCCAAGATGATGTGTTGGGACATGACTGAAGTTAATTAAAAGGAGCTTAAGACAGACAGACCAAAAAAAAAAGAGTTTGCAAGGCTTCTTAAAGAGCCAATTAATTATTATTTGTGGCTGCACACGCCAGCTGGGCCACAACATGGAACCTCCCCAGCCCTTACCACTCACCTCAGAGCCTTCATACAACGCCAAAAAAAACCCACATGCAGGTCAGCCTTCAGGAGCTCTGGGCCAAACTCCCTGCACTGGAGCTGGGTAGAACTTTACTGAAATCAGCAGAATAGCATCATTTGCACCCACAGGTTTATGCTAGGTCTTAATGGTGGACACAGAAGCAAGAAATGAACAATATCTTGGTTGATATGTAAAAAAGCATGTGCTACTGCAGAGCAGGTGATGCAGTGACACTCACCTTTGTGGACTGGAAAAGGAAGGACTGGCTCTGCCTGGAGTCAGGGTGGGGGAAGAGAGAATAAATGTGAATAATTTCATCCTCTCTACTACATGATAGCGATCATTTTCAGAGCTGCACAAGGCACCCACACTAAAAGAAGCATAGTTCGCCAGAACACACTTCCAGACTAGCTTCCTGTAAGGAATTCATTGCCTCCTTAACAATTCCCTAAGACTCTAAATTCCCAAAGACTAAATTCCAAGTCCCAAGTCTATGGCGCCAAACCCTTCATCACCTCCCGAGGACAGCAGAGCAATGCTCTCATATGTGAGCAACCTCCTCACTTTAAATTCTTCTACGCATTCAACTAGCACTATCCCAGAGGGACAGCTGAGCAAAGACAGAAGTGGGTCTTGCCATAGACCAGCCTGGTTGGGAACTCGGAGCCCCATGCACTGCACAAATACAGAGCAGTCAGAGCCACCCATGGGCTAAGCAGGCTGCCCGACCCATGCTTACCAAAATTTGCACTTTTTCTGCTCAAAAGGAACAGACCCTACTACGCCCTGCCAGTAAACAAACAAGTATGTTCAACAGGAGGCTGCAAATTTTAACAAAGGAGACTTTTTGCTTTGTCTCCCTGTCATTTCAGTAGCTTATGGTGATTACAGCTTACAAGGCTCATGTGTGTGTGTGTGTGTGACTGGCCCGGCTGCTCCCCCGGCCGGGGCGAGGAGCCTCCTACTGCTGCAGGCCCCACACCTGCTCGCACAGCCTTGCCTGCACGTATACCTTGGCAGCCCCTGTGGCATTTGCTGGGGTGGGGGTGGGAAGACCATGGTGTCATTTACACACAGGTTGAGCAAACCAGGTGCAATCAGTTTGGGTTTGGCTGAAGAATCCTCCACCCTTCTCAAGCTATTTAACCCCTGCAGTGCCAAACCTTTATGCATGCCCAGGGCAATAAGAGCATTAGTCTGCAGAGAAGCAATCTTTAGGTCAATCATCATTCCCAAAGGCACCACAGGAGGGACAGGTCATATTAAAAATCCATTGCCTAAAGACAGATAGCCAGAGCTCCGGTTACTGTATTCTGAAAATCATTTTATCCAAAGAAATGAAAACATGTAGTAAATACCATAAAACCAATTGTCATCTGAAAATGGTTTCCTTGCCCTTGTGCTTAACTGGCCTTGGACAAGCTAAAATGATGCTTGAAAGCCCTGTGAAAAGCATGGCATAGGGACCAATGTGTTGCAGGTGCAATGCAATGGGCAAGAAGATGGCAACCTACCCACTCCTCTCCAGAACTGCAGTAGCTCTTCTGGTGCTGCCCTGGTGAGAGTGGATGGCCAGCATGGGGAGCCGTAGGAAGGATTCCCTGCTGCAGCCTTGAGACCCAGTGTTTGGTTAGTCACCAGGCAGGTTATGTTCAGAAAGTGGCCTGAAGGGGCATCTCTTCTACAGAGCGTTGAAAATAAAGCACCTAGCGTATACAGCAGCATATACACTGGAGCATAAGCAGATAAACCATGGCACTTCTGAGCAGCACATACCCCAAAAGCAGTTAACATGTAGCTCAGATGACTTACAGCATGGAGCCCATGGTGATACAGGGACCACTGAGCAACCCAAGCCTTCAGTACTGGGAAGGAGTGCAGCAGTACCACTGCACTGTTCTTGGGTATCAGTCCAGCTCGACTGCACAGTAAAAAGGCAAGACCCCTGGGACCCATGGTCTGAAAATTGCTCCCTGGAACGCCCACCTTTTGCCTTCCCACCCACTGAGCTCTCTGTGGGATATACATCTTGTGCTCTCTGACACAGGAGGATTTTGGTATGCAGTTTGTAGAGACTGAACAATCACCCATCCCTGAGCTCAGGGGTCCATAAAGTCTGCTAAGGGCAGCTTATTCCCAGTCTGTTATGCTGTTCAGAATTAATACTATCACGACAAAACCTTAAGATGGAAACCTCTATGGGAAGTTGCTGACTGCAGATCACTCAGGCTGAGGGGGACATGTCTGCAGAAGAGTTTCTATCTCCAGTTGTTCTTCTAACCCTTTCACAAAGGATTGAAGAAACAGGGGAGGGACTTGGGGAGAACTCCTGACTGAAAGTAGCTTAACACCTTGCTGGATCCTCGCCAAATGCAGTTTCAAGTTAACAACTCCAAACTAGCAGGAAAAATGCTTCTCTTGACCCCCGGGGGGTCAGTGCGACACCCAAGCACAGGCACAAGCCAGAGCTCAGATCTGACACAGAAAGACAGGATTGCTCACCTCTCTGAGGGGCTGAAGCCCGGAGAAAGGAGCACTGCTTCCAGGAGGGGACAAAGCCTGCAGACCCCACAACAAAGGCCACTTTTCAGCAGCACATAAAAGGAGGGCCTGGCTCTGCCCCTCCAGCCAGACCCCACCCCTCGCAGTGTGGAGGCCTTCGCCCCAGCCAAATCTAATCACGTCTGACATACAAGACAAGCAGACAGCCACTTGCCTTAGGCACCCCCCCTCTCCTCCTCGCCCACAGGCCTCCCCCCAGACTGACATGGGCGCTGCCTTGCTGCAAGAGCTTGCGCCAGCCCCACAGCATCACCCCTGCCCCCTAAGGCAGCCTGCCCCTGAGCCCTGCTCCTGGCCCTCACCCACCTCTGCTCGGGCATGCAGCAGCCTGCAGCCCCTGGGAGGATGAGGTGAACCCCCTTCCTCCCACCAGTCCGGAGGGTCCCCGGGACCTTTGCTGTAGCGTGGGCAGAGCGGCGGCCTGTGGCCCTGCTCCAGTGGGGCACGAGCCCTTCACTGCTCGCAGCCATGACTGCGGTTCCCTTTCCCTAACACCCTCCATACCGGCACCCATCGGCGGGTGCTGTGTATCTGGGGGAGTCTTTGCCCCCCAGTCCTTACAGTTTAATGCACAGCCTAGTGTTGATTAAAGTACACAGAAGCTGGGTTAGGTCCTCAACAATACATGTTTCCCTTCAGATACAAGAAAAACACTCAAAAACTTTAAAATTAGAGTGCATTTAAGCATTGCTGGGACAAACAAGCAAGTGCAGAAGGTAGAAAGCAGCTCAAAGCAGTCCGACCTGTCTCGTAATAGCAGGGAAGGCTGAGTATTTTCTAAAATTGCCCCTCCTGCATTACCTACTCCACTCCTCAGGTCAGGGCTCAGTATGCTTCAGAGCGGGCAAGAATCTAGCAAGGAAAGCTGAATAAGCATTGCTTGAAAGGGAGGAGGCCGGAATTCACCAAAGTGAAGAAGAGAAGGAGAGAGCACAGGCTGTGTTTAGAAGTACTGGCACCACCTTAGTCTGCAGCAGCCAGGAAACTGGTTGGAAGCCCCACGACTTGAGCAAGACACACAGACCTGGGAGCCAGAAGAATGGACTTGGCAGAAATTCCCCTGCAAAGTGAGGAATCATTTCTGCAGCAAAATACTCAGCTTGGCCTCGCTGCAGACAAACCCTGCCAGGTACCTGATCATGCCACCAGTATACTAGCACTCCACCCCGCTGCTCTAATATAGCCATGAATCTTCTTCATCCACTTCTATCTTCCATTTGATCTTTTTTAGACAGCTTCCCTCAAAACCCAGTCTTCCTGCACTGCCCTGGGGCCATCACAGTGCTCCCTGCACCAAGAGCAGCCGGTGTCCCATCCGCCTGGCTTGCAGCTGCCCACCCTCATTCCTCCCACACTTGCCCTTTGGGCACTGTTCTCACCCCCTCCTTTGAGAGGCTATGGCTCATAGCACATGGAAGGGTAAAAACCACCACTCTGGTCTTCCTAGGGTTAAAGACAAAGAGGCCAAGCATCAAAGAGCCAACTCAGGGAAGTTTTGGCACCATGCAGGAAGCCGAGATAACCTGGCTGATGCACTGCTAAACTCACTGCTTCAGTTTATCTTTACCCTTCCTCTCTGGAACTAGCTGTACATAGCACAGCCCATGGCACAGTGTGGTATAAAGCCCAGGGCATCTGGAATGTTTGCAGGGAAACAGAGCAGATAGTGTAGTATTATAGCACTGCATTTATTTTTCTTACTTGGTTGCAACACAGGAGAGACTCAATACTGGGCAGCTGGAGCACCTGACACCCACGATATCGCAATGGAGTTAGAATACACCGATCCACACTGCAGAAAGTTGTCTTTGTCAAGGGCTGGTGATGCAGCATAAACCTACAGGCAAAGTCTGAGAGGTTTACACCCATGCCAGCTAGAACTTCAAGAAGAAAACAATATCAATTCAGATACATACAGACACCTAAAACCTTCACTGTGCAAATGACAGCCATGTCCTTATTTTCTGAATGTTTGTCCCTTTTGAAATCATAAAAAAATGAGTTAAAAACGTTTTCCAGGGCACAACAATACACTGAATAATTTTCCCTTCGCTATATTCCATGGAAACAAAAATAACCCTTTTAAAAAGACTATAATCAGTTGGTTAGAGCATGTGTATATCTCTCCCCAACAGAAACAGAAAAGATAAATCTACACTTGAGTTGTAGCCCTGTTTTAACACGTCATCTAATAAGACTGTCAATTTAGCTATGATATCTGTTGTTAGAAGAATAAAATCCTAGCTGAAACTCAAGAGCTAAAACATAACTACCCTGGAAATGTCTTGTTAATAAACAAATGACTGTGTAAAATATGCACTAGCATTCACAATTATATTTTCATTATCGTCGGTGTTGGAAAGAAGCGTAAACATATCCAAATCCCCTTGGGGAATGCTAAAAAATTAGAAGAAAGCAAAGTTCACTTTGGACCTGATACTTGCCACACCAGGTTTGAAGTTACACAGGAACAGTGCTGGTTCCAGACCAATGATTCCTCCTGCAGATGGGACCCTGCGTTCTTCCCCTTTTGCTTGCACAGGGAAGGCCTTGTGCCCATACAGCAAAGTAGGTGACGCCAGCAGGCATGGAGGGAAGTACACAAAATCATGGCTAAAGGGGATGACTGATAAGCAGAAAAGTACAAATTTTGTTCTTGATTACTTTAAATTAGAATAAGTCAAGCCTGTGTCTTTGAGTCCATGCCTAGTTTTTGCAAGCTAGCTGGATTCCCATCCTATCCTTCCTTCCACATGCTCATTCTGGCCATGAGTTTAAGGCCCCTGAAAGGCACCAGATGTTGGGAGGGTGTTTGTTTGAACTCCCCTTGCAAAAACAACAACAAAAGAAGGGAAGAAGATTGGATGACTTCAGATTTGCTTTCCAGCAGAGTATGACTAAGGTAGGGAGGTAGCTTGGTAAATAGACTTAGGGAGGAATATCGGGGGGACAAAAAAGTATGGAGAAACTCAACAGAAAAGAAGCAAGAGGGATAGAAGTTTCTAGTCATTAGCAGAGTGAAGAAAATGGACACAGCACAGGTAGTCAGGAGAAAGTTTTTGTGAACATAGCTTGGAAGGGGAGAGCCAGGACTTTAATCTCCAGGCAGAGTCTAATATGGACTCAGCAGACTGCCAGCTGAAGTAATAGGTGAGAAATGTGAGGGCAGGAGACCAGAGAACAGGGCTCACTTGGCGGTGAGCAGTCCAAACGTTGTGCTGGACCCTGTTTTGGTTAGTCACTGTTGTGTTACTAGCAATTTCACACTGTCTTTCTAGAAGTTTATAGCATTCAGGAACCTTCTTCTCCAGGAAACCTTGCCATGCCTGCATCGAAGAGCACTGTGATCAAGGTGAGCCACAGAGCAGCTATTGGAAGGCATAACAGAAAAGGTGTGAGGATGATTATGAGGAGAGAAAGTGTCTAAGAAATCCAAACTGATCCTGGTTTGTGGGACAGGGACAATCTGAGGAGGAAAGGATAATGTAGACGAAAGGAAGGCCCTGGAAGGAGAAAACTCAAGTTCTTTGAACTGAAATTCTGCTTTACTTTAAAACACACACATTGCAACAGAGATGCGCACATGCACGCACACACACAAACAAGTCAAGCATCCACATGAACACAGTTGGTTCTGGATATTCCTTCTTTCTTTAATTGGTCCCAGGTGAGGCATCAACAATCACATCTGGAAATTTTTATACAAATGGCAGGAAAGCCAATGACTCGGGTCACAAATATTTCACGCTCTCTCTTTGCCAGAAACACAGGACAAATGTGGTTTACATCTGCCTCCCTATAAATACACACTCACACTTGCAAAATTCTCTGCTATGGCAAATACCTCTGCATGTAAAAGCAGAGCTGGTCAGTATGCTTCCCATCCCACCCAACATGGATTTGGTCAGAACTGAGAAACCCGATGCTGGGTGACACCTATGGTCCAGGTCAGGCTTATCATTGGGATAAGGATCAAGAGATGGCAAAGACATCCCTACTGACTGTAGAGTCAAAACACAGAATCAAATTACATGGATGAGCACTTCTAAAAGCTGCAGCTGCCCCAGCCTTCCAGACCCAGACTCTCCATGAGACCACAGGAGAGGCTGACAGGCACACCAGCTTCTGCCTGACATGCAAACTCAGCTTAGCTTTCAAAAGCTCACCTTTCAAGGAAAAAAGCCACTAGTCATCCCTTAATCCCCTACTCTTCCTGCCTCAGCTGCTAAGAGGCTTGCTGAAGAAAGGCAGCGGTGGCAGTAGCTGCCACCTGAGTTTATCCCCTCATAGTCAAGAAGAGATTGTACTGGTTTCTTGTCTGTGATGCACAAATTCAAGCAGAGCACTGCCCAACTGACCTAGTTCTACCCAGCGTGCACTGGTGCTGCAAAACGCTACACAAATTCAACACATCTCAGTAGTGAAGACCTATCTCTTGGGCATCAGAGCCTGAACTCAGACCAAGTGCTTACAGTAGCCCTGTTTTCTAGCACTAAAACTGTGCTCAGCTTCATTTTGAGAGTAAGCCTCAGAGAGCACACTATGCCCTCAACACTTGCTGTACAAGCATTACAGTTGCAAAAGATGGGACACACCTTTATTACTATCACTGTCAACAGTGCTCTCAGGAACACAAAGATGTCTTTCTCTTCAGTACTAGCTAATTCTTAGAAGAACCACAAGATCTTTGGTTCTTTGCTCTTCTGAGATGTCCTGCTAGTGTAGATGAGTGCTCTTAGTCTTCTGCAGTAGATATGGATTTAGAACCGAGTGCATTGCTGGGTGCAATGGAGTGTGCAAAGAGGGCAGGCAGGAACAGCTTACACACTTCTAATGAGCCAACTCTGATCCTATCTATGGCAACTTTGTGTTGCTCCAGGGGTAAAGAGACTGCAGAGGTGACTTAACTAGAGGTCAGAGGAAGCCTCCTAACACCACCAAAGCAATCCATTTGGCATTTTTTCAGAGCTCTACCAACCGCTGGGTAGCAGGGTATGACAAGGGCCACTGCACTGCACCCCTAGAGTCTGCACCTATAAACTCCAGGATGATGAAGCTGCTTAGCAGACTTAGATAAAAATATTTTTCCCTCACTGCAGAGACGGCCTAAAGCTAAAGACACAGCTTTACCTACCTCTGAATGCCCACTGTTATGCTTCATGCCATCAGAATTTGTAATGGACAAAAGAGTCAACAGCACCCAGCTACTGCATATCTTGGGTTTGTTTTTATTTTTCTTATTCTGTGACATTCAGCTAGGGTACCCGGCCATATTTTCCCTCGTCTAAAGCTTTAAAGCAAATTGGAAGGTTCCGTGTATGTTCAAGCGAGAGTTAATCACTCAGGCAGAACAGCAAGCAAGATATACATTCCCTTAAAGTCAGTGGAACTCTAAAGGCAAAGCACTTAAAATTGACAAAGGGTCATTATTTTTTATTCAATGTTTAATTAACACATCCAATTTACCTTTAGTCCCACTGTTGCAAGAGAGAGCTGAATAGCTTACTAATTTTGGGGTTTTTTTAAAAGGATTACAGAAATTTGATTAAAGATAGCATCTTTCAATCATTTATTCTTTCATTGGGTCTTCAGAGCACTCCATCAGCCAGGCTAAAATGTGCAAAGCTGCTGGTACCTGTCCTGTCCTCACAAATCAAGAACAGGTACTGCCTTAACAGGTACCTCATTAGCCTCATTTGTTTGGAGTGTTCCTTAGGAACCCCTACAAGGGTCACTGCTGGAAACAAGATCACTGAACTGATCAATGAATTCGTCATGGATGGCTCACAGCATTCTCTTCTCACACTTTGGGAGCTTTCCTGAAGCCCACACCAGGCTGGCCAGCATCCCTGCAGGATGGAGGTAATACATAGATAGGACTAAGAGAAACTGAACCAAGTAGAAGCACAAATGTTTGGAGTCCTTGTTCGGAGTGCTGACAGACACTGCCGCACTCTGATTTATTCTCTGTAGCCTTTTTAAGGGCACACATTGAAATGACCTCCCCACGTGTCTCCACCAGCGCTCATCTGGCATGCCACAGGTGTGAGGCTGTTGCTGCTCTTAACATCTTTTAAATGTTCCACCAGACGAAGAGATGAATTCTCTTTGTTCCTCAGAGATGGAGTTTCTTTCATTTCCTGCATAAGGATGCAGTCCACACTTCTAGTAGAGAGAACAGATGATGTAGGCCTAGAGGGTAAGGGTGCATTTGCATGGGATGGGTTATCAGGTGGTTTTGCACAATTAATCATTTATGCCCATTGGGCTGTACGTGTCTGGTAATGGCAGTACTTTTCTGCGGGTGCGCTCTGTTTCACAAGAGCTCAAGAGAAGAACACTTTCAAATCCCTTTGCTCTCAGCCCATGGACAAAGTCCCCTTAAAACCAAAGCTGAATGAAAGGACCCTGATTTGGCTTATTTGCATATGTGATTATGTAAATCAACCTACTGCTTCTTATCCCATGGCAGCAGACCTGCCATACTAGGCTGCAGAAGAGCCTCCAGGTCTGTGCCACAGTGGAGAAGAATATTGGATTATAGGAAGGGACATATGCGTGAAAATAGGTCCTAGCTGCATATTCACAGTTCATCTGCAGGCACATGGGACAAGGGGGATTTAACCCTTCACTGTCAGAGAGGCAGGGAAGAGGAGAGCGGTGCAGCAGCTGGGGAATGCTTAGATATGATGCAGCAGCCTTTGAACATGTTTAAGGATAAATAGCAGAAGTATTCTGTGACCATGCAGACAGCAGCCTGCTGTGGGCAAAAGGGTTAATGATCTTAAGCCACTAGAAATCAAAATGGTGAAAGATTTCCAGCCCCAGGATCATCACAAGAACAACTGTCTCATTCACATATCACTGCCACTTTGTGATGTGTGCACACTATCTGCTTGTTGCTCACCAGCATGCACAGTACCTACCTCCTGGGATGTACATTCTGCATTACCGCACAGCTATCCTGATCCCACTGCTGTCTAGACTGTCATCCATCTCCATACCTCCAGCCTTCTAGCCGCCATCCTACAGATGCAGCATCCAAACCAATGCTAGCTGCATTGCCCAGGTGCCCAGGACGTGCCACAGCCCTATACCTCCTTGTTCTTTTATTATGGTTCTGCTTGCCTAGCACTCCACTATCTCCCAGGGGTGGCTGCAGCATTAGCCCCTTCTGTTAAAAAAGCAGTTTCTTATCACTGCGAGGCTCAACAGGCCCTGTCAGTGCAGCAGCACTTCTAGGGTTAACGCAACCCCAGCCCAGCACATCTAAGCATCTGAAGGAAGTGGAACATTTTTAATGCTTTGAGGAAACTGCTGTGTGGACAACAGAAGCAAAGCGACCAGCCCCGTCTCCATCCAGAGGAAATAGAAGCAGTGTTCAGGGATGCATGGGAAGTGCTGAGTAGTCACAAGACGTATTTTGCAAGCTCTAAATAATCTCTTACTAGGGCAAATAAGGCACCTCTCACACAAAATAAAAAAGCATTAAAAGTAACAAAAGGATAAAGAATTGGCACTTCTGGAGAACATGGCCGACACGAACAGACCATCTCCCAAGGACTGATTTTAAACTGTCTACAGGCGTAAGTGACAATAACTTCAGGGTTCTAAGAAATGTCCCAAAGCAAAACTAAATATGCATCTGGATTTCTCTTTATTCCAAGACTTGAACTGAGGCTGGGTTTGGCCAAGAGTCACTCAACTTTTAAATCCAACTTTGCCCAATCTAAAGTTTCCAAACCAGGGCAAATAAAGTGGATTTGGCAGAGTTTCCTTTGGGGGGATTTTGCATGTGTGACACAAACTCAAAGCAAAAGGTGTTGGGGAAAGAGGGTTGGCTTTGTTTTGTTAATCCTGCCAAGAGTAGGAACACAAGGGGAGATTTTAGCAATACTGTCGGTTGACCCAGACCAGTAACATCTCTTCAAATGATGCTGGTTTTAACTACCCTGGGTCAGCCACCCAAACCTACTCTTTGTAAACATATGGGAAAGCACACTGACATGCAGTAGCTGACACTGGCTAACTCAGTCTTATTTTCCTATTGCAGGCAGGACCCAGGTGAGAACAAACACTGCCGAGTCAAAACCAAACTTAGTAAAATGGCAGTGTTAATGCAGAGCCCTGGCAGTCCCAGAGGACCTCACTTCAAATATCTGCAGTTTGAAATGTAAACAAACCAAAATTCTTTCACTTACAGGATTTCTCGTCCTCCAAACAACCTCCCAATCATCAGT
The DNA here is from genome assembly GCA_013400875.1 of Anhinga rufa. Taxonomy (NCBI): domain Eukaryota; kingdom Metazoa; phylum Chordata; class Aves; order Suliformes; family Anhingidae; genus Anhinga; species Anhinga rufa. Next base: position 16,702 of record VZTV01052273.1, read on the forward strand.
TTTGATGCCCCTCAAAGGCAAGATCAAATGCAGGAAACTGGGGCATCTTGATTGTATCGGTGCTCTAATCCCACAGTTCAGTTTTTTTGTGGTGGCAGTCCCTCTGCAGATCGTGCTTAGCATTAGGGGAACAAACAACCCTGAGTTTCTTTTTGCTGCCTTTAGAGTTAAGACCGGGGTTTAGCCATGGGGTTTCTTGCACCCCGGCTGCACTGCTTTACCCATAGCACTGTGTTGATTCTACGGTCAGAAGGATGACACCATAGGAACAATATCCATCTAGCTCCAGCAAAACATATTCTGGCAACTTGCAAGACAATTACTAAGCTTCCACTCATTTATGTTTGTTTCTTCACAGTGGAATTCAGGATATGTGGTGGTGGAGTCCAAACAGCCCTAGAGGCTTGCACATGACTGCCAGTCATGGTCACTCCAGAGAAGAGAGATAAAGCAACAGAAAGGAAGGAATACAGCTGAGGGAAGGAACATGTAACATGCACATGGACAAACCCATCCCACCGAGCATTGCAAGGAGGAGCAGGGTGCCGAGTTCAACACATCCTTAGGGACAGAGCTTGGAAGCAATGGGAAAGACTCTTGGATGTGCTCAACAACAGCAGTATGAGCTAGCTGCTGGCAAGGACTACCAATGGCAGCATTCACATGTCATGCTGTTCTTCCCCCTTCTTGAATGCTCCTAGCAGGCTTGTACCACTCCAAGGTACCAAACCTCTTCTCTTTGGTCTCTTCAAGGCTAGACATGGACCTTCGCTGTTGCCTGTACCTCAGAAGGCCTGGAAGCAGGTCCCTACAATCCCACTGATCTCTTGCAGTCAGGAGCTGACAAAGAGGTGGGAATGCAACTGTACCCTGCAGAGATAACCTTGCACGTTTAAGCTGCGCCAGCTGCAAAGGTGACTGCCAAGTGCTGGAAACTGCTTTATCATGGGTTAGTCTAAGGCAGCTCTTGTCAAACTGACCAAGAGCTTCGTGCCCTAATAGTAGGGTATTCTCTACCATCTGCTCCTCCATGTGTCCTTGCCCAGGAGTCCTGTGGCACAATATAACACAGTCCAGGGTCAGAGCGTGCTTTGAATGGCAGCTGTTGGAGCACCCACAGTGCCCTGTCCCTAGACTGAGCGAGAGAGCATCACTGACATGAGGCATCCAGCCCCAGCGGGCTGGAGAGGTTAGACTCCAGCAATGTCTTCCCATTCCCGGCTGGCTGTCTCCCATGTGGCGATGCACAGCACTATTCACCCGACTATTGGCCCAGCCCAGAACTGTTTTTATTAGAAAACACTAAGGCAAGCCTTTCCAAGCCTCAGAAGAATCATCTTGTAAAGATCTGGGCTTAAGATGCCAAATGATTGCTGCTTTGGCGGAGTCTGCACATTCATTTTTTATTGGTCACAAACGCTTTCCAGATGCTGGCATGCTGGCTGCAGATTGCAACTCTGGGGACTTGGCTCCCAGCCCCAGTCACTTTGTTAAACTCTTGACCTGCTGTGGGTTAAAAGAAGCGGGGGGAATGGGACTGAGTCACCATGAGGGCATTACTAGGAGAGAGTGCGAGCTACACAGCAGAGACCCATTTCAGCAGCTTTCTGTGCTCAGCTGGCATGGAAAACATTTAAGGTGGTCCACAGCAATCCAGCTCAGCTGCCAAAGCTGGTGAGAACTGCAGCACAGCACCAGCCCGGGGTTTAGGAGCAGGGACAGAGAGGCTGCCCTGCAGCTGGATTTTCCACACTGCAGCCCATACACTTTCCATCTTTTTTTCCTCTGCACAAGTGGATTTCCCATCCCTGCTCCAATACTAAAGCAAACCTCAGAGCCAGAGCCATGTGCAACATCAGACTGAAAGCTGAAGCCAGGAAACCTTCCTTGGTTCAGGTTTCATGACAAGCCTGAAGCTTGTTCATCAAGGAGGTTTGCAAACCTTTGGGGAAAAAAGACTTTCTGGATTCTCGGTTGTTACAGGATGTCCCAAATAAGGGGAAAAATGAGAAGTGAACAAGCAGATGGAAACACAATTTTGATAGAGCTGTTTGATACTTTTCTGACTGGAAAAATTTCCCTTTGAAAAAACATAGCTGTTAAAAATCATTGGTTTTTTTCTCCCCCTCAGTAGGGGAATTTTTTTAAACTAATATTTTGCACTTCTTGATAGATTCCTCAACTGAAATTTTTCTGCAGTTGATGACTTTCCTTAATCTCAGTTTTCAAGAAGAAGAAGTTTTCTTGACATTTCAGTTCAAAGAGAACTCTTTGAGCTGAAACAAAATTTTTCATTGTGTTTTGAAATATCCAGCCAAAAGCAGTGTTTCAGAGAATGTATTACCATTCAGAACTTCTAGACAGAAAGGAAAACGGTTCTTGATGAGCTCTACTGACCTGAGCTTTGGTGCACAGTCTCCCCCTCCCCTGCGTGGGCACCCTGCCAGGGGGGCTCGGGGAGCAGAGTCCCTTGGCACGTCCTCTGCCCAGGACATCAGCATAAGGCTCTCACCCCTACTCTCCTATCCACTCCCTTAACAAAATGCTTCCTACACCACAGCCCTGACAAGCTCCTGGTCTCTGCTGGGGCAGATGATGAACTATGCTGCACCAGTCAGGACAGTGGACAGGACACTGGTACAAGAATGTAGGTGAGGGTTGGAGACCCACAGAAATGAATCAGCTCCTCCAGCACTCATGCAATGATGTGGTGGTGGCAACGACGGCTAACGCCCGGTCACTTGTCTGATACTGCTTCAGCTAGGGGAAGCTACTAGTAGAGGTCTGCTTGCTCCCCTCTGCCCTAGCAGCTGGGGATGGAGATTTTTCAAGATGCAGACAGAAGCAGGAAGCCGAAGGATGGCTGGGTGCCCCAATGTTCTGGTTATAACTTCTAACCTTCCTTCAGACCTCTGCAGGAGCTCAGTGTCACCCATGGCCATTCATTAGAGCAGGCAGGGCCTCAAGGTCTTGAGCAAGAAAGGGAGGAGTGAGCAAGCCAGTCCTTCTGCTCAAGCCTTCAACAGCCACCCAAGGAAGAGAAGCCACAGGCAGGGGTTTCAGTAGGTAAGCTGGGATCTGCCTCCATGCTCAGCCTGCTCAACAGAGGCCTGCCCATGGCTCTGCTGCCCACGTCTGCAAGCAATGCACAATCCCTTCAGCATTACTTGTGCACATAGAAAGCTCTGCAGTCCTGAGGGAATACTGGGGGAAGGTTTTATCCCATGGAGCTGGTCCAGTGATACTAATTAAATCATCACATTAGAGCTGAGGGCTTTCTTGACTAAGTGTTACCACTTGAGCTGAATCGCACCTCAGAGCACGGCCAGGTGTGCTGCTTAGACTCCAGAGAGCCCTGCCAAACTCATTTCACTTGTGATGCTAAGGCCAATTCCAGCACAGTCTCCAGAGATTAATAAAATAGTGCAGCAATCCAGTGTAAACCTGAAACCTTTTAGGTTCAGCCAAGTGGAAATCCAGCCTGACTCTCCACCCAAAAACAAACAACGGAGAAAAAGAGAGAAAGTTTTACATGATAATCTGTCCAATGTTATAGCAGACAGGGCTTCTCCGAGGACATTATGTAATGTCTCATATGAGCTTTTTGCTGAATTATCAGGTGACTTGCACAATTACTAAAGAGAAAAACAGAATCACAGGTGAGCAGTGGGTGTGAGAATACGCATCTGCCTGTTGTACATTAGCAGCAGAAGCAATTCAGATTCAGTGAGATGTCATTGGAGATAGGCACATGCTGCAGACCTCAGATTTGGAGTTGACAGGCTGCAAAACCTACAGTTGTTTAGATCTGACATTCTGGTCCAGGCTGGTCTCCTCCAGTGCTAGGGAGGACCACCCCACAATCCTTTGTAGAGGGACAGACTCCCCAGGGTGAGTTTTCCTGCCTCCTTGTATCTTCAGGCCTTATACACCAGGAATCGGTGCTGGGACTTTGTGCCACAGGGACACAAGAGAGAGCTCTTGGCTATTTCCTCTCCCACAGTCCAAGGATGAGAAGGATGAAAACACTCCAGATGAACTCACACTGCACAGATGCTGACGTTTACTTACGTGCTATTCTCTCCCCCACCCCTTCTGCTCACTGAGAACTGCAGAGGCACAGGATGAAGGACATGTGCAAACACAGCCAGTACATCAGATAATATAACCCCTCATGCCAGCTTAGTGAGGTCTGTCTTAAACTCAGCTCACAGCAAGAAAAAAAACGAACCAAAACCTAACAACAAAAAAACCCCACCCAAACAACAAAAAGCATCACTTTTTGCTGGGAGTCTGCTCCAGAATCTCTCTCCTCTGATGGTTAGTAACCTTCTAATTACCAGCCTAAAGTTACTACTGGCTAGATAATACCCATCTGTTCTTGTGCCAGTGTTGCCTTTAGTTTAAGCAGTTGTTCTCCCTCCCTGGCATTTACCTCCCCTTTTCCTCCTGTCCTGCTGTATTTATAGACTTCCTCTCAGCCTTCACTTTGACAGACTAAACTTATTATTGAGGGAAGATTTATCTAATGGGTTTACATTTGCTTTTGCCATATATTGGTCTGTATTTGTCCAGCTTCAATGTCTGAGTGGAGCAGCTTTGCTTTCAGATCAGCGCTGTCCTTTTAGCACATGACTGAAGAGGTACCTTATACATCCATTAAATGAATGAATGCTCTATTGCTATGCAGAGTGCTTTGCAACAGAATAAATATTCACATGAAGAGAAATCTACAAAGTACTATCAACACAGCGATTACTGAAGCAACAGGTAGATATTAGCACACAGAAGGCAAGAGAAGAACAAGGTGGATGGTATTGAGAGCTGTTTGAAAGAGAAAAGAAAAAGCACTTGGCGGAATGAAGAATTAACTTCCAGCAAGCGGAGAGACCTAGTACTGTTCTTCAGCAAGCCCCTAGGCAACAAACCAATGATGCACTGCAGTAGAAAGAACTTTTCCTAAAGAAGAGGAAAAACCAAATATTGCCAAAATTTTTATATTGAAATGTCTTTTCTGTAGACAGTTTGAGTAATATCACAGTAATTCTGCACATAGTATCATAAAATTATACCACAGGAAACTTAAATCCTTAATAATCCCCCACTTGCACCATAATCAAATTGCTAGTATCATTACCCTATTGTGGTAAAAAACAGCGAGACCAGCAAAGGAGAATGCCTCTTGGGTGAGTACATGCAAGTCTCACGTGATGTTGGGATGAGACAGGAAGGCTTTGTCCTGTCTGCTTTTGGGTTCCATAATGCTTTTCAGTGTAGTAATACAGCTTATGTGCATACTATCCTCTTTGCTGTGAGTGCAACCCAGAGCTACATATGTGAACCCAAGCCAGGGTATGCAGCTGGCTTACATACATCTGTGAACTGCATTCCCAGCAGAAATTGCCTTAGACTGGCCAAATTATTGCTAACGTTTTGAAGCAGTTTCTACTGGAGACGTTTATTAAGGCTAGATTTTGTACATGGGTATAAATCAAACAATTCCGCTGACAGAACTATTCCAGATTTCACCAGGGCAGCCGATATAAAATCTCAGCATTTTGTGCCCTTCCCAAACTCTGCTGTGGTCTTGTTGGTTAACTAACTTTTGTATTTCACCCAAGCTGCATCAGACTAGAGAGTGAAAAACTCTCTGAGTTAATCTGTTACACTGTGTTGGTTCCTACAGAGAGACCAGTGCTATCCAAGAACACAGCCTATTGTAATTTAAGGTAAGTGCAATTGATAAGGTAGAATTCTAGAAGATACAGTCAATCACGCAGGGAGCTTTAAAACACATTCATATCTCTTTTAAGTGCATTTAGTTCTACATTTTATAAATTTAAAGACTTACTAACCACTGCTGCAAGCCACCAGCAGCACCTACTGTTTAAATAATGGGTGTCCCACCAGCAGCTCTTCTGCTCCCCCTAGCACTTGTTCCTGTTATTGCAGATTATTTCTTGAACTGCCAATTACTACTAACTTGACAATGTTCTGATTGCAAAGCTGGGTTTCACCCTCCCACATGAAACCTGTGGGAAGGGAGGATGGGTGAGAGTCATGAGAAGATTCCCCTGAATCAACCTGGGAACAATTGGTTTCAGCTCACCCCTACACATACTGGCCCCCACTGCTCCTGCACTCGCAAGGAATTGCAGAGCAGGCCAGAAAGCTCGTTTGTTTTCCTCCCATTCTGGAATCTCATCCTGGTTGCATTCCTCTTTGCATGCATATGGAGTGGGGACAAGGTATGGCTCCAGTGCTTCTGCCTGGATTTTCACTCTCGGACTTACCTATACCTGCGTATGAACGCACATGCACAATACATACCAAGAATAAGCAATTCACAGCAGATCTCCCTGAAATTCTTCCACTTTGAAACTCTGTTAAGTATGATCATTATTATTGTTATTACTACCATAACAGGTTTGCAGACATACCACCGCTAACTCACAGATCCTGTGGATCTCAAACCTCTCCTCTGGTGCCTCTGTACAAATGGACCATCCCTCCCTTTAGCAGCCACTCCAGCACAGCACCTCCCTAGACCAGTGGGAACTCCCAGCACAGAGCTTCTCCTGCGTGCAGCACACTGCCTCTGGATCAGGGCACTCACAACACCGACATCAGCACCTTGCATCAGGAGTCTCATTGCTCACCCATGTCCTCTGTGACTCACTGCCTAGTCTCATGTTCCTATCTGGTTCTTTGTAAGCATTTAATCAGTAATAAATAAATATATGTAAACATCCATACTCAAATACCCTAAACCTGTATCTGATACCATGATGCTGACAAGCACCAAGAAAGAAACAGTGGGTTTGGGGTCCCTTATCAAGGGGCAAAGATGGATGTTGATATAGATAGCCTCATCCTTAACTAAAACCAGAACAGGCTCTAAGGAGGAGGCGGAAAAACAGACTTCTAGGGAGCAATCTTTGAAAAGAAAACTCAAAAATCTCCTAGAGACACACCATTTAGGTTCCCTGGGGTAAAGGCAGGAGAAAGCTCCCCAGAACACACCCTGGGGTTAGGGCGATAGGAATATGACTCATTCAAGTACATCATACCTCCCTCTCTCTGGAAATTAAGGAATAAACGTTGACTGTCAGGGAGCAGCTAGTGGTTTGGGACCGGGACTTTGTCTCTGGGAATTTTTTACTCTCATCTCTTTACTGACTGGCAAATGAATTTCTCTCTTAAACATTTCCCACTTTCTTTCTCTATCACTCCCTTCCTCCAAAAGTGTAAAATGAATCAGTTGGAGAACAAATCAAGAAAGAAAACAGAAGACACGTTTCTTAGAAGCTGAAGAGAGTAAATATCTACCCTCAGTTGCAGGGATTGGCACGGATTCCTAACCATAAAGATAAGCCTCCACAGCCGTAGCTCTAGGAGGTTGGATCTTCCTCCAAGCATGATAGGCCTCAATCCAGTGGATAATACAAAGAGAACAGGGAATTCCCCAATATTGGTACATACTACGTTAAGTTGCACCTTCAGGCAATATATAATGGATGAATTATAAACCCTTGAAATCTAGTTTTCTAGTACAAACATTGGTAGATCCTTGAAACAGTCATATTGATACAACAATTACACCAGATAGCATTGTTTACTAACTGCAATAATATACCATAATAAACTATAATCTACCTTGATATTGTAATACTGTACTATGATTACAGCTAAAATAAATATTATGCTGAACTGTGTACATGACACTTTCACATTCTTCCACTCAGCCACACCTAAGGCAACTAATTTAGCATATAGAAAAAACTTAGCTTAATTTCAAGTCTCACAATTGCAGAAAGTGCCAAAACAAATTGAAGTCCACAGGCAGAACAAAAGGAAACAGAAGGTTATACAACCAGCAGTCTTCAAAGAGAAAAAGGGAAAAGACTGGCAAGGGGAATCACTTTACAGAATTTGAAGGAACAGAATGCGGGGAAGGTTATAAAACAAAATGGTTAAAATGGTCATAAAAATGTTTGACTTCCTTTTCCTATATAGGACTAACAAAATAAGCAAACTGCACACGTGCAGTGACAAATTATTTGGTCACATTTGTTTAATACACACACATCTGAAGAACACGCTAATTAAATCTCCAAAACGGAACTACGCTGCTGTTCCTGCTGTAATAGCAAGCAGCATTGTAGCTGTACTATGATCTACCATGTCCTGCAGAGGAACATTCAGACTGTTCCACAACTTCTTCTAATGTCCTTTGGAGATCCAAGAAGCATGCTGATAAAGTTTACAGAGCCCTGCATAAAGCCCCTCACACCTAGATCATCAGTCAGGTGGCCTGGTTAACAGTCATTACAAACAGTGCTTCATAACTGACACTTGCATAGCTTTGAAATGGTCATGTAGTAGGTGCATTAAAGCAGGAAGATAAATCCATATTCAGGTAGAAATGAAAAGAAAACATTTCCATTTGCTAACCCTGAAATGCATGCACAAACACACGTGTGCACACACCCCTTACTTTTATCATAGCACTTCCAAACACAGCGTTGCTGCGCAGTGCATCGCAGCTTTGGGGCGATTGCTCCGATCGCTGTAGGATGAGGATTCTTTCTTCCACTCTCCAACCTCACGTAAGAGTAATGATTCTTTGGCTTTTACCTCTACCGGATTTTGTTCAGTGACGGTCAATATTAATGTTTGCAGTTAGATGTACGACAGGCTTTTCACAATGGTATTGAGCTCTTCTGGTGATCTAAAAATGGCAGTGGGCAGGCTGGACAGGTCTTCCTGGCCTACAGAAAGGACTGAATATGCCATCTCTCAGTTCTACTCCTAACCCTTCGTTCAACAGCCTTTTCATTTGCTTTTTTTCAGCACTGGATCCACCCTATACACGAAAGGCAAGCCATCATGCAAACTAGCAGAGATTTGTGCAGAAGCCTTACATGCAGACAGGGCTACAGTTAACATGGTTTTGGTTAGCTCTATAAAATCAACGTCTCCAACTTTTCAAGAAGAGCAATGACTCTTCCTCTACCACCCCACTGCAGGGGGAGTGAGCGAGCAGCTGGGTGGGGCTTAGTTGCCAGCTGCAGTTAAGCCACAACAGTCCTTTTTGGTGCCCAATGAGGGGCTCAAAGGGTTCCAGATAATGAGAGATTTAATTGGAATGTGCTAGATCAAATTTATAGCTGTTATTGCCATTTAGCTATTAATGGGCAGGCTCCTGTGCTTGCCATGGGGCTTGCCTGCCTTACTGTATATTAGAGTCTAGTGCTCATTTTTGCTTTCTCTGCTTGCTGCACTGCTGTGCTGCTGATCATCTGACTCTGCTGGGCCTGGGAACATTTTGACAGCAGCAATGGCCAGGTGCCTGGACTGGCAGATGGCCGGGGCATCGCTGCTGTTCCTTTGCTGCTGCACTGGGCAGGCTGGAACTCCAGGGTGAACTCGAGTCGAAGGGACTGTGACCTGTGGATGAGTCTACATTGGGGCAGGACACCAAAGTGTCTGTGGCCGTGGTTATGTCCGTACTGCAGCAGGTACACCTTGAAGCATCAGTGGCTGTGCACGAGGTCATGCTGGAGCACCTCAGAGCGTGTTGCCATGGATAAGCCCTCAAGAGAGCAGAAACAGCTCTGGAGGGGCTGTTGGAGGCAAGGCCATGTTGGAGCAGGTTAACTTCTGAAGGGACTGTGGCTGTGTGTATTAATTTTCTTCATAATAGATAGTATGGGGATATGTTTTGGTTTTGTGCTGGAAACAGCGTTGATAACCCAGGGATGTTTCAGTCCTGCTGAGCCCAGGCCTTTTCTGCTCCTCACCCCACCCCACCCCACCAGTGAGTGGCTGGGGGGGCAAAACACGGCCGGGACAGCGACCCCGACTGACCCCAGGGGTGTCCCACACCGTATGGCATCATGCTCGGCATACAGAGCTGGGGGAGGAAGAAGGCATTTGTCTTCCCAAGTCACCATTAGGTGAGATGGAGCCCTGCTCTCCTGGGGATGGCTGAAAACCTGCCTGCCCATGGGAAGGAGGGAATGGATTCTTTGGTTTGCTTTGCTTGTATGCACAGCTTTTGCTGGCTGGGGCTAAACCACGACATAAGCATTCATGCCTGAGTGACCCTCACATTGATTTTGGCTGCCACTCAAAGTGCTGTATTACTGGTGTGAAAGTGTCTTTGGACCATGAACCGTCCTTCCTCTGGAGTGAGGGGAGCAGCTTGAACCTATGCTGAGGTTCAAGCTGCTGCGGGTAGATTTCTACCATCAAAGTGGTTCTGGTATCTGCATTACAGTGTAGTCACTCTAATTTAAGAACAGAGGAAGAAAAAAAAAGATTGGAGACTGATGTTTTATGAAAGTTGAGGTTGTCCCCCTTCACATGATACCATCTCCCACATCAGAGAAAGCCCAACAGCCGTGGGCTTCCTATCCAGCTCTGGCTCCTACATGGCGAAGTTGCAAACAAACTCTAAATTAGGCTTCAGGTAGAAGCAGAATTACCACACACTTGTCAAGCAGCCAATTCAAAGCAGCAAGACCTGAGGAGGAGGCTGAAAGTTTGATGGCTTTTCTGGCTTGATTGGCTGCCATGATGCCCAGGATGACCGATGACACTTTCTTGGGCAGGAGCCATCTCCTGCAGGGCCCACACCCTGAGCAGAGGCTGCTCTCCTTCAGAGCAGCTGACTCCTACAGTGGGTTCACTGCATAGATGTTTGCTCCTTCCCAACTTCTGAAACAGGTCCTGCTTGTATCAGGGGGGTGGGGGCTTGGTGTGTCTCTGGTATTTATAATTACACATTTATTGAGCTTGTGCAATCCAAACTCCAGCTTCAGGCCAAAAGTTCATTGCTAGAGGGGTTCAATAAAGAATTTCCTCCTGAGAATGGAGCATTACATCACTTGCCAAGTGTGTCAGGCGGTTTTCCAGACTTCTGTTGGGTCACACCCATTTTGACTACTCTAGTGGCTGGATACTGTACATGCCTGGCCTTATCCTTAAGCTCCATTGCATTGATTGTGTCTGTATGCTCCAGACATCAGAAAACTGAGTAAGGCTGTCATACAGCCCTTCCTGCCACAGGCCTCAGGACCCCAGAACAGCTGAAGCAAGTCAACGCATAAGGACGAAATCAAGTTTCCAAGCAGCAGACAGCCAACTGTTGAATATTTTGCATGTATACCCCTAAAATATCAGACCGTTCTTTGCAAATCTCTTCACATAGGCAATCCTGTAGTGATATTTTGCTGATGGAATGCTTAATAATCTCAAGGATACACCGCTTATCATGGTGGAGACAGTGCATACATTACAAAAAGTGATGGTTCCTGCCCCAAAGAGTTGACAGTCTCTGTTCAACACAGTACCATGTTCCTTTCGTATTATTCTTGTAGCATCATGAAGAGCTGAATACTTGATAGCGTATTATCATCTCACACTTAAGGAAATACAAATACTGGTCCTTCCATATGCCATTAAAGGTTCATTGCCTGCCCCTCCATACACAAAACACACACCTGAAGACCCTGAAGTTAAGTTCACTTCTAATGCTCTTATGCAATATTGCACCATGCTGCCATGCCGATTAATAGAATAATCCTGCACACAGATAAACCAGAACTCTTACACAGGTAGTTTTAGTTTATTATGGAGTCCGATACTGCTGTTGGTAGTAAACCAGGGGAATGAGGCTAATTTTGTTATCAATATCAAGGCTCATGTGAGTATAAATGCTCTTCCTTAGCCTTTACATATCAGCTCCCTCAATGACCTTACTGCATTAAGCCTTGCAATGCGATAAACAATTTTGCAGATGGGAAAATGGAAGCAAAATTCAGAAGCCTTTCAGGAGATCACACAGTGAGTGAAAACTGGAGCCAAGATGACCTAGCTGTAGCTAGCCTATAAACTCCATTTGCTGACCACCAGGCTAAATGTCCTCCACCTCAGATGGAAGCACAGACGTTTGGGCTGATTATGAGAAGCAAGTTACAGGAAGACATGGATTTTAGTAGAAGAACAGTCTGGAGTGGAAGGATTAACATGATTTAATGGGTCACTTGGGGAGGAGAATTGGCAAACATAAATACAATCCTGTTCAGCGAAATTTAACTAGCAGATAAACCAGGCCATAACTGTAGACAGATACCTATACTGCTGTAGATACTGGGTCCCTTTTCTGCCAGGGAAACTAACAGCTCTGTGCCCACCAGCTGCAGAGCTCCTGCACTCAAAAAGGAGCAAGGAACACACAAACATTATTTGCGTATATACTAACAGCACAGTCTGGTGATTTCTTTGCAAGCCAAGGCTGCCAGAATCTGCATAACCTCCGCAGCTCCAACCCTGATACAAGAGCACCCTCAACTCCCACTGACCAGTGCGGAAACCGCACATACTAAGAACCTTGCAGTATGAGGCTCTTTGTTAAGGATTACTCTGACATGAGGCCTTCAGTCAACGCAAGGATCTTGTGTGCTTCCAAAGCTCATGGAGCCAAGAGCCCGGAATAACAGGTTTTTTTTATTCCCCTTATTGCACAGTCTGGAGCTAGTCTGGTGTCTGGGATAATGGCCAGTGATGTTTCTGAATGTTTTTCAGGTCCTACCAGCGGTTTTGAGCTCAGCAGATCCCAGTGACAGACACACATCTCCTTGTGATCTGTGACTGGCTTACAGAGGTTTAGGCGGGCAAGCACTACCTGCCATGTCAGCGCCCTAGCACAGGGCATGTCAGCCGTGTCAGGCACCCATCTGATCTAAAGAAAATGACCTCTGAAATGTTTTGTCAATCTTCAAACCCAATCACTATGACACAACTTAGCTGAAGAACCCCTGAAATCCAAGGTAACATTTTCAGGGACAGACATATACGCAAACTCAAGAGAAAAAGAGGGGCTGGAAGGAGCCTCCAAATATAAACCATTGTTGCTGACCAATAATTGTGCCAGACCACCTTAAATGGACACTGTGCCCATCTGCTCTTCCCCTCTCCTCCCCCACACCTCCTCCCTCAGGGTTGTAAACCATCCTGCTATATTTAAAGTAGCATTGTTCACCTCCCTTCTGAAGCCCCTGGACCATTTGAGTGGCCATATATTCTCTCTGTGCTGTTTGTTATTCCTGAGGACATGCACATTGCTGAACATACTAATAAAAATTTCATAAAAGAGGTTGCCAGAGGGGTGTGTATAAGGGGATTTGTAAAGCTTGCTCTCTCTCCCGCACACACACACACAC
>VZTV01052278.1:0-10944 GCA_013400875.1 Anhinga rufa
ATGACGGTCCTTTCCATTACTAAAATATTTGCTTGTTTCTCTGTTTACTGAAAATTATATTATCCTCTATATTCAGCTAACCACTAACAGTTTTTTTTTCCTCCAGCTCTACTACAAAGTGTTTCAAAAGTGGTAGAATAAAAAGGAATAAATAAGATAATTCTGAGAATTAATAAAAAGCTAGTTGAAAATTAATAGTTTAAAATTTTAATTATTATGCTGAACATTCCCATCCTCTGTTGCTGCCTTAATAAGCTAAATTAAATTAAGTGCAAGTTCTGTTGCTTAGATTTAGCTGAAAGCACATGAACAAAAAGTTAGAGTCCCAAGAATCCTCCCAAGATGCAAAGGGACAAAACTTTAATACACAGTAAGCAACAAACAGCAGGAACACAAAGATTAGTGGCCTTGTGTCTCAGGTATTTCTTTTATTCCTGTGATCTCCTGCAGCTCAGAATTCTACCTGTGACCTGCTGTTTGTCCAAAACAACCTGAAGAAGGTTTCTGGAGGTATCTGCAGTTTTTGAGAAATTGTGCTTTTCATTAGAGAAGAGTAATTTCAAAAATATTTTCAAAATTTCTGTCTCAAAAAATAGTTCTTAAAATTACAGAGCTATGAGAAACTACCACTTACCAATTTGGTTCAAAGCAAAACAAGGGGTAACAAAATGTAGTGTGAATTTTACATTATTTTATCTATGCATCATTATCACAACATGTGAAAAAAACAAATCTACATTCCTAAATCAGTAGTTTGAATATCATGTCTTCCTTTATTTAGTTGCTAACTTTTGAATTATTTTTTGTTGCTTCATAAGTAATAATGACAAATCCAAAATGTAATGTGGTAGCAAGGTACCATATTCACCAGTGCCAAAATCAGCATGAAATTCATGCTGGCCTGTAAGTAGCAGCCATACCCAGTCTTGTTTGAGTTTACCTGGTAACAAAGCTTACTTCAAATTTTTAGTCCTAAAGCCAAAAGGTCCAGAGAGTCTTTTATTACTACTATTTGAAAAAATGAAAAGTAGTGTCCCACAGAATTTAATTTGCATAATTTCTTCAGGGAGATTTTAACTATGGAATGTAAAGGGATGAAAGAGACCCCGAGAGTGCTGTTAGCCTGGGAAAGAGCCCTGTTCTTGTGCCAAAGGGTTTATTTTGAAACAGAAAGATTTTTCTCAGAGGCCCTAAGCACTCTTGCCTCCAAAGGTACTCAGTGCCAGAACCTTTCATAAAGGTTTCTCATGTGAGATATTTGCTGTAGAAGCTGTCATAAAGATCACGTAAGAAATAACAGAGTGGGCAGTAGCAGAGTTAGAGGACTCCCTTGAGACTCCCTTTTAATGCTGATCTTTTTTAAAAGCCAATCAGTAAGTATAATTGAACAGAGATTTCCCCAGTGGCATTTGGCAAGTGATTTCCTGAGGTCCAGATACTGACCTGCAACAAGACACTTGATAATGCTTGATTCAAACTGAGAATGAGATCTAGTTCTGTGACATGGAATCTGTAACCATTCTCTCCCATGTTTATGATGGTGTTATCCCACCTTCATATCAATTTCCTTCTTTATATTCAGTCTTAGAGGACTGTTAAAAAAACTAATGAATTCACACTCAAACTTTTCAACTTTATTAATGGAAATTCAAAAGAGTTTTGCTATTTGCTATTTGTAAAGAGGGCACTAGCTATATTGACCTTTCTTTATGAAAATAAAACAAATGGTAACAATCTGGTAGTGTTTCCTCCTATGTTCATATTGTCATTTACTTCTTAACCTAAATGCCCACTTTACTGTAATATCCCTTACCAAAAAAATTGTTTTAAAAGTGGTTTGTATTTTTCTTTATTCTCATCACCCATAATCTTTGTTAAACCTTGCTTACTAGTGATGTTTTCTCAAGTTTTTATATTTGCTCATCTGAGCTTGCCCTTGTAAAGAAATAAAATAAAATGTTCAGGTCAACCCGCTAGTCTAATCACGTATTTGATGGCATGCCAACATGTATCTGTGGCAATGCAATAGATATTGCCTACAAATTAGACATTTAAACATGATTTTTTGATAACATTTCCACCAATACCCATTCTGTGCACAGAGAACAATAATGAAAATTCCAAAGGTAACAGTTAGTGGTGTCAATTTATAATGACAAGGTTTCTCTGATACCAATATTCTGACCAGCATTTATAATAATATAAACTTCTTGACATCATAGAAAACAATAGATTCCCTAGAACTTTGGACTATTTTTAAACCTTAAATTTAAAAGCAAATCCTACTTTCTCCCACATAAAGTGATCCTTTGAGATATCTTGGCATTTAATCAAACATTGCTCATATATATGAAACAGTCTTTACCATGATATACCTCAAATGATAAATTTGATGGAATTCCTCTCACTCACCTTAGACATATACATCTGCTAGCCAGTGGAGATCAAAAGGCTTCTTAGGGTGATGTTCCTTAGACCTAACTTAAATATTTACTCTGGGATGATAGGAATCATGTCCTGGTCTCTGAAGGAAGTCTGGACAACTATCTCTGATGCATAATTAAGCCATTAGATGAATCTCATTCAGAATTATTCAGTACAACATGCTGAACTCACTGCTATGCAGATATGATAGCTCTTTATTCCAAAAAGGAATTTGCATCCAATTTTCTTTCTCAATATTTTTTTTTATGTCAATACCATAATAAAGCTGTGTATATTTATCATCATTTAGCTTTAACAGCCATCCATCTCAGCAACTCAACAGATCTGGAAATTTATATCTCCAGCTTTCTATTCATTTGTTGGGTATTTTTGGCTGTAACACAGGAACATTAGCAGATAAATCCTGGATGTAGTTTAAAGTTTACTGATGACTAAAAATAGAGTTTCTCCTGCTTCACAAGGTTATCATACAGCCATCATCAGTCATTCATGGGTTAGATGAGAGGACAGTGAGGTTGACTGAGAACTAAATCAACAACAGAACTCAGAGGGTTGTGATCAACAGGGCAGAGTCTGGTTGGAGGCCCGTAACTAGCAGTGTTCCCCAGGGGTCTGTACTGGGTCCAGTCCTATTCAATATATTCATCATATTCATCAATGATCTGGATGAAGGGATGAACTGTAGCCTCAGCAAGTTCGCTGACAATACCAAGCTGGGAGGAGTGGCTGATATGCCAGAAGTCTGTGCTGCCATCCAGCGAGGCCTGGACAGGCTGGAGAGCTGGGCCAAGGAGAACCTCATGAAATTCAACAAAAGCAAGTGCAAGGTCCTGCACCTGGGGAGGAACAACCCCAGGCACGAGTACAGGTTGGGGGCTGGCCTGCTGGAAAGCAGCTCTGCTGAGAAGGACCTGGGAGTGCTGGTGGACAGCAAGCTGACCCTGAGCCAGCACTGTGCCCTCGGGGCCAAGAAGGCCAATGGTGTCCTGGGCTGCATGAAAAGGAATNGCCCGATGACAGGACAAGGGACAACGGGCACAAGTTGGAACACAAGAAGTTCCACTTGAATATGAGGAAAAACTTGTTTCCTGTGAGGGTGCCAGAGCAGTGGCACAGGCTGCCCAGAGAGGTTGTGGAGTCTCCTTCCCTGGAGACATTCAAACCCCGCCTGGACGCGGTCCTGTGCCCCCTGCTCTAGGTGTGCCTGCTCACGCAGGGGGGTTGGACAAGATGATCTCTGGAGGTCCCTTCCAACCCCTACCATTCTGTGATTTTGTGATTCTGTGATTCACAAAAGGAGGGGGAAGAGAAGTCATTATATCACTAGAATAATTTTGGGTTTGGGGTGCTGGATTTTTCCTTTCTTTTACTTTTAAGCCAGCAGGCCCAACAATTATTTACTTAGCTGACTCAGAATTGGTTTTGTTTTGTTTTTTTTCTATAATCTATATTGAATCCAGGTTTTCTCAGATATATGGAATCAGTTGATTTCAAAGCATGGTATATCTAGGAAATAATATTGTGCACATAGAATTAAAAACTTATTTTTTAAGGTATATGCACATTTACATTTAAAACTTTTCCTAGTTGTACAAGCCAAACTTTCCTTGGCCATTTGGCACATCTTCTTTCTGTCATCACCCAGAAGAATATCCCTTTTTAAGACAAATTGATTGCTGGTGGCTTTTTACATTTTTCAGATAATTTCTTTACTATCTCAGCTGTAATCATTAGCAAGTAAATTATGTTACCACAAAGTTTGTTTGGAATATAGCTCCAGATTGTACGTGCTAACTTTATATGCATGAACAAAATTGGTATGGAAAGAGGAGCTGTGCTGGGTGAATCATTACATTCTTTTCCCTTTCTGATATGGTCTTGGCTCTACTCTTTAAGTTTCTATAGCAGAGTAATGAAAAAGCCAATCACACAACATACGAAATGGAAAACAAAGTAGTTATAACAAATCTACATTCAAACTCTTTGCCATTAGCTGCTTCAATTGCATTTTCTAACATTTTAAGAAAGATCTTTGCAGAGTACCTAAAAAATGTAAATTAATACCAAGCATAAGCTAAATGTACAATATGCACATATTTATGAGTTACCACTGTTAAGACACCCTGTGTTATCCACAAAACACACAGAATTGTAAGCAAGCCACATTAACAGACTGGATCTAATTCCACATTCCTATAATTTCCACTCTGAATTCTCACTCTTTCTGGAACAGAACTTGGATATCTTAACTGTGATCATACAATACCATAACTTGGTATATCCAGAGTTTTATATTGGAGTACTGAATTTCAAGGCAAGGAACTACATCTATTAAATGAGTCTGTAGAAACATTTCACACCATAAACATTAGTGCTAAATTCATAGCAGAATTCAGACTAATCTAACTGCCATTACTCATTCAAATACTCATTTAGCTGCTTCCTAGCACCTCATTCTGCAAGTAGACATTTCAAGCAGAGAACGAAATTCATGTGTATGTGCATACATTCTATTTCCACCATCTACTTTCTCAATTTCCAACTCTTCAAGGTACAGAAACCTCTTGACTGAAAAGGAATTTCTTTGTATTTAGTACCTCTCAATAGATTTTCTTTCCAAGAATTTCCCCAAATGCAGTAATAATAAAGCAAAACTGGAGAAATTGTGTATTTGTCCCTTTGGATACTCTGTATAACAATATTTATTAATTTTAGAAGCAATTCTACACACTAGATTTGTAGTCTAGTCTAGTCTAGTCTAGATACAGAAGCCAGAGAATTCAGCAACATTCTTTGTAGTCACTCTAAATAGTGGTGGCACAATCTTTTCTTTTAGCTAATTTCAGCATACAGGGACTTTAAATAGTCAAGCTGGAAATACATTAACAAATGAGACAGATTAAGATCAAAAATTTTACCTGGCAGGTATGCAAGTCCCCTTAGAAGAGATCCTCAAGATCTTATAGTTCACAGATTTCATTGAAATAAACACAAAATTATGATTCTCACCTAGGAATCTGGATTTCACTGAAGTATAGGGAACTCAACAGATTTCCTTGACAAGGTCTTAATGCTTCTTTGCAGTCTGAGATCACAAAATTCTACTGATTTCAGCAAAATTAACACAGTGATCACATTGAAAAGGGTAACTACTCTGAGGCTCAGTATGACTGACCAATCTTCTTAGCCTCCTTCTGTGGTTGATGGAGAGAGACAGACTCCTCCACAAGGTAATACAGAGCAGGAGTTTATCTGTGGTGTTCCAAATCACCCTGCAGAGGAGCCAGTTTCTGAATATTGGAAAATTTGGAAAAGAACATCATAACATAAACACCTAAATTAGATGTCTCATTTTAGGAAGCCTCATATAACCTGGTATGTTGCCTGAATGCATTTTAAAAAGAGGTAATATTTGGAAGGAGGACATCAAGGGAAAATACATGATCACAAGTTTTATGTGAGCAGCCTAACAACTTCACTTCAAAAAAAATATTCTTAATGAAATATTGACATAGATGACAGGGCAAGCAAGTAGACGTCTTTGTTCTAGGAGATTTGTGTATGAACATGCATGTCTACATATGGGGAAGGGAAAAGAAAATAAACACAGAAGGATTATTTGTAGCAGGTAGAAAGTAAACTAAATATCTCCACAACAAACTGCTACTGCAAAGAACAGGGATTAGCAGAATGCAGTTTTGAATTGGGTTTGACAGACTTTTGAGAATGGGAAGCATCAGCACAATAGTTGTCACCATGTTCAGGGACCATAGCCAGAAAGCATAGTCTCTGAAATGCATCAGCATTTTCTGAGGCTTTCTATCGTTGTGACTTTAGTTAGAACTGAGCATCTCATGATTTTGAGGAATAGCATATGCTCTGCTATATAATCATGAAAAAGGTACCTGGAATGAAGGCCAGGGATGTGCTTGATTGTTTATATACTTGGGAGGCTGTTGTTTTTACCAAGTATTACAGTGCTGCAGATTCACTAATCTCAGCATAACAAAAGAATGCGAATGCAATCACAAAACAGCTGCTAAAAGAAATCCCTGTTAAAAGGTCTACCTCGGTGGAGGGTGTGTCATCTGGTTTTGCCTGGTGTAGCTCCAGTTTAATACTGAATTTGTATTGATATCTTAAGCTGGTGGTCTATTTTATTTAATGAAACTGTAAATAGAGAATAACATTAGAAATTAAGCAAAAGCGGCTGGACAGAGAATATATTTTCCTGTCATTCTGAACATGATGCTTGCAAAAGCTGTTACCTGGGTATCATGTCAAGAAGGGGAGAAGATTGTGTGCCATGCCACTTCCAAGTATTCAGCCAGAGGAGCATTCTCAAATGAAAGACCAGATAGTCTGTGACATAAAAATGTTAATTCCATTGATGATTAACCACTTAACACTTCATCATCATCACTGGCCAAATTTGGAAGTCTTTCTTCACTTTCACTTGGGCTTGTAAACACTGAGATTTCAAGGCTTAGCTGGAAGTCTTCAGAACTGTTCAGAAGAGTGCATGGGACTCAAGCAGTATAACCAGGTACAGAACTTGAAAGAAAACAAGAAGTTCTCTGTTATTTATACACCTCAGAGGGAGTCTGAGAGGCCTTGCTGACAGGACTAAAACTCTGCAGCTATCATGACTATTACTTTTCTCAGCATGTGAAACCTTTCCTAGCACCTACAGGTTAGAAAGCTCTCCACCTATACAGACTATTTAAAGCAATATCTTTCAATAATTCTGATTTTGCACAGCAATTTTGCACACCATCTACTTATTCTGACATAGCTGCAGTCTTCTGAAACTCTCTTTGTTGTGATTGGTTTAAAAGCAAACACTTCCAGAATCAAAATGTGAATAACCCAGTCCATTCACTAAAAAGCAGAGAGGAAAATGTCAAAAATTCAAGAAATACATATTTAAATATAATTTCCGTTTTTATTTTACTTTGAATGCGCAAAAATATGTAAATAACACAGGGAACATATTTTCTCTAGTTGAACATACATCCTTTAAATTTTTTTCATCAGCTTTCTCTGTCCCATC
Organism: Anhinga rufa; assembly: GCA_013400875.1. Classification (NCBI taxonomy): domain Eukaryota; kingdom Metazoa; phylum Chordata; class Aves; order Suliformes; family Anhingidae; genus Anhinga; species Anhinga rufa. The sequence continues at coordinate 7,499 of VZTV01052278.1, forward strand.
TGCTAGGGTTATGTATCTTAAAAAAAGGTCCACTGAGTTTAATACTGCAGCAACGGAGCAGCAGGGCATCTTCATAAAACCATGTGATTATCCTTGTAAAAGTTCTGTGTGCATTCTCAGGCAGTGGAGAGAACCATCATTATTGTTACTAATGTTGAGAAAATGGTATTTCAAAGTAAAAAGAAAAGGACTTTATTAATATAGAATGCCTTGTTTCCTGGTGCTGGTTATTAGTGTTCTTTTGCTATTGCCTATAGTTTTTCTTTATTCATTTTCACTACAGAAATTTTATCACCCTTTCATCCTACTCTAATTTTCCTTCCTAATGCTCGTCATCAGAAGATAATAGTCAGCCTGCACTACATTTTAAGACCTGAATAAGAGAGATTTAACACCAAACAGAAAGAAAGATTGTTTGAAAAGCAAAGCACACAAAAAATGTAAAGGAATTTCTTGCTTCCATTTCCTCTTCTCATAAATGCTATGTGTTAATATCTCATTTTTCAAAGGTTTAATCCAGTAAATTGCTGGAAATTCTGGCTCTAATCTAGCCAAGAATTTAAGCACATGCTTACATGCATCCATTTCTTTGAAGTTAGTAACCTTAGAGAATTCTAAACTGAAACAGTCTTAAATGCTTTGTTGAACAAGGAACAGAAGCAAGATTTCAGTTCTGGTTTCTATAAAAGACAAAGCAAAAGTACCTTCTATATGTCATGTCTCTGCTGTTGCTAATATATATGTGATTCTATTAACTTGGGCAGCTTGATACAAAGAAAAATCAATGGCATGTAATTTTAAGGGGGTTTTGTTTGGCTGGTTGGTTTGGGGATTTGTTTGGTTTGGTGGCAAGTGTCCTGACAATTGGGATTATCCTTCTTTAGAATACTCCTCAACATCAGTACTCATCATGTGCAAATTTACCCATCACTTCACTGAGTTTGTAAGGCAAGAAGTGCACTGCAGTAAGTCAATGCATTATGCTGATTTTGGCTTATACGTATAGCAAGGTACACAATTATTTTGTATGTGTTCCTACAGAAGTAGGAGTAAACAATGCTCGAAATTTCAGATTCTGTGTTTTCCATGAGTCAGGAGTATTCATAATGACTACAGTTGCTTTCCTCTTCAGTCTGGAAAACATACAAGAAAAAGACTATGTTCATTAAGTATGGGCTAGGATTTCTTGACAGTACATTGCTGGAGATATTTGTTAAGGATATACAGCAGTAACTGCTAAAATACGTGACTCAAAATTGTGGAAAATAATGGAACCAGGGATAACATAATGAGGTTTCCCACTGCATATTCATTTATCCTTTGGTTTCTAAATCTAAAGTCTCACAATTTTATTAATGGTGCATCTGGATGATTTTCAGCATACACATATTAAAGAAAAAAATTATTCTTATTTAGCTACCTTTACCCGTTTCCTTACACTTTCTTCCTCAAACAATTACCTTTTCAGAAGCATCCTAATAAAATACATATAACTCAAACAACAGACAAACAATTTTCACAACAAACTGGCATTTGTATACATATATAGGAACTCTAAGGCCAAACTCTCAATCTTTTAATGTGAATTTTGAAGAAAGCCATGTTTGAATCCAAGGTAGCAATTTCATCCTATGGTAAAGCTGTAGGCAAAATCCCAATTGTCTTTCTACACACTAGAACACTAGACACTAGAATTCATGAGATCAACTGCCTTTGAAGAAAGGTTTTCCCTAGGAGAAAGTCTCATCCCACCTAATTTTAACCCCTATTATTAGTTATTCTGTAATTATTTTAACTGTTTTATATACCTAAGACACATTAAGATGAATTGTCTTAGTCAAATTCCTTTTCCCAGATGATCAGATAAGTAGCTAGGAGTCTGATCTCCAGGAAAGTCAACTATGCTGAGCTGGATCTTAAGCCAAAGGAAAAACCTGAAAAGCATTGTACGTTTCTCTTATTTCTACCCTGTCCTGTCTTGTTGATTGGAATGATGTAAATCTTGGCCAGTGATAAACACTTTTGAAAATCCTGCGAAGTTTAAACGTCTAGAAAGATATTCCAGCTAAGTGAAGAGCTCATTCAGTTTTCTGTCATTTGCATAATGCCTACCCACACGAAAGGTCAACTCTAATCCATTTTCAGATACATCAACTATCCAGGCTAAGTTGTGTTATACTAATATGGCACATTAGAGAAATTAATTAATGTTTGCATAAATTGTAACAGTCTTTGTATGGTCTACAGAAGTACCACAGGTTGCCATTACATTCAATATACTTCCTTTTCAAATCAATGTAATCTGCCATGAACTTCATGTCAAAAATCACAACAGGAAAAAAAAAAGAGCACTTTGAACCTCTCCTTATGACTTGGGTAACCTTCACCTTTGACTTAACCAATCATTTCCTGTCTTTGTGAAATTTCATTTTAGCAGTAGTTGGTATTTCTTAATCAACTGTGAAAGATCAACTTTAAAAAATTCTCCGTACTTCCATACTGCTTTACTGTTTGAAAAAGTTTATGTTTACAGCAATTTTGACAGGGAAAAAAACCAAACCAATCCAAAACAAAACAAAACAAAACCCAACTGTCTAGAAATAAATGGCAAGAAGAGTACAGAAAAAACATACAGTTTATTTCTTATTATATGTTAATTCCTCCAGTTGGAACTTACCTTCATGTAACCATATATTTCTAGTCTCAATGAGATAAATCATATTTTTTACAGCTTAATTTATGCATGCACCATGTTAAAGTTTTATAAAGCATTTTGCACATTTCATATTTCACCATTTTAATACACAGCAGTAATAATGCAAAGAAATAGAAACTTTTTCTTCTGAGTTCGTGCAAGCATGCCCATCTTTAAACCAAAAGAAAGATGTCATTACAGACTAGTGATATTTCCAGAAAGGATGCATTAGCATTAAAAATAAATGCTCTGCAGTCAGATAAAAGCAGAGATAAGTTTATGCAATAAATCACAGTTTTAGATTCATGTTATTCAGTAATGTGTAAGAAAATGGTTACAAAAAAGCTTTTACCATATATATATGTATGAGTACACAATGTGCTTATTTCTTTTAGAAGTAACGAATCCACACACAAATCTCCCATGCACTTCATAAAAAACCTGTTCCTCCTGGTGAAAACTCTGTGATGTTTCAAAATCATTAAAACTTTCTACCTTCCAGGTCATGACGCATACTGAAGTGCTGACCATAGATCCCAAAGGGACATTGGAAGGGTGACAATAAGATCAGACAACAGGGACAGATCCTAGCTAGTTCACATGCAATGATCTTAAGAGTATTATTACAGACCTGTCACAGTTAGTTATTTATTTAGGCTATTATTGGACTGTTAAATAGTATTATTAGACTGTTAAATAGTTAATTGGACTTTACAGGTGGTTTTGACTTGGATAGACTTAATTTTCTTCA
>VZTV01052287.1:0-37578 GCA_013400875.1 Anhinga rufa
CCCCCCCTCCAGCCGGGTGCTCAGCCCAGCCCTGCGTTAGCCGGTGCTGCCATCTGCTGCTCCAGCAAACCCCTGTTTCCCTGCGAAGGGACATTCTTCTTTTCCAGCGCGCACAAAACCCAGCCCAGGAAACAAAACTGGCGGCCGTAGTGCCGCTGTCTGGCGGCTGTTGTAAATCTCAGCAGCCTGGGGAAATCTGCAGGGGGCTGTCATGGTTTCGGCTGGGATAGAGGTAATTTTCTTCCCTGTAGCTGGTGCAGCGCTGTGTTTTGGACTTATATGAGAATAATACCGATAACACACTGATGGTTTGGTTGTTGCTGGGTAGTGCTGAACCAGTCAAGGACTTTTCCAGCCCCCCATGCTCTGCCGGGGGCACAAGAAGCCGGGAGGGGAGGGGGCACAGCCAAGAGAGCTGATCCAAACTGGCCAAAGGGATATTCCATATCATATGACATCATGCCCAGTATATTAACTGGGGGGAGTCGGCTGGGAGGGAGGGCAATCGCGCTCGGGAACTGGCAGCGTCGGTTAGCGGGTGGTGAGCGGTTGTATCACTTGTGGGGGTTTGGGGGGTTTTTGGTTGTTTTGTTTTTTTTCCTTCCTCCTTTCAGGCTTCGTTTCTCTCCCTCGTTGTTATATTTTTATTATATTATATTATCGTTACTATTATTGTTATCATAATCATTGTTATTATCATTACCATTATTACTATTACTATTCTATTTTTAATCAGTAAACTGTTCTTGTCTCAACCCACAAGTTGCCTTACTTTTGCTCTTCCAATTCTCTCCCCCATCCCACAGGGGTGGGGGGAGTGAGCGAGCGGCTGCCTGGTGCTTAGTTGTTGACTGGGGCTAAACCACGACAGGGGTTTGCAGCAAATTGGGAGGGCGAGCTTCCTCTGTGTGCATAGAGCGGGCACAGCAGCAGAGGAAAAGAATTACAACAGGGTAAGTTCAATGGATCCGGTAAAGGAGAGAAAACCAGCAAACCTGAGCTAGGTCTGCTGGTTAAAGGACCTGCACCAAGTTAAGAACCCTCAGCCACAGCCATACATCTGAGCCATCCTCCAGACCTCTGCGGTCACTACGAGCCCAGGGAGCATTTCAGTTGATCACCCTCCTTGGAGCAGCACAGAGACAGGCTGGATTTGGTTTTTGTATCATGCCTGGGGCTCCCCGGGCGTGATCTGTGCCTGGGCAGGCTCCAGGAACAGAACCTCACCAGCACCGGCCTCCAACACCTCATGCATTAAGTGTGAGATATATTTCCCTGGTCGATCTTCCCTTGCCTCCTGTAGTGCTCCTAATACCCAAACTGGTAGCAAAGAGCCACAGCTGCCTGTCGGGAGGGATGGTTTTACTTCCCAAGGCTTGCCTGCTTTCCCTCCCCAGGGCTGTTAATGTGTCTTTGGGACAGGGACGGCCTTAACCGAGTGCCGGCTAGGCGAGTGCTCTGCACCCCATGGAGAGATTTACTTGGTGTCAGCCAGGCATGCTCCAGCCTTCATTCCAGGAAAGGTTTCCTTCAACTTTTAGATCTAGAGAAAAAAAAACGACCTTTATTTGCCTGCTTGTGACAATTAAGACTGCAGCCACCCCAAAACAGAGCTGGGTGAAGTCCTGAGGTTTGTCATCAGGCAGGTCCACACCAAAACACTGACGTTTCTGTTCCCCAACCGGCAGGGACGCCAACTGGACTCGTCCTAAGAAGTTTTTGCAAAAGAGCATCTCAAAGCAGTTGTTTCCCTCGAAATTGCCTCTAATAACCCACCCCCTCTCTCTTCTGGGTCAAACTCCTCTGCACAGTTTGCAGCCCCAGGCTCACAGCTCCAGACCTGGTCTGGGGAACTGCTCGGTGGGATGCTTTGGGGGCCCAGGGGTGCTGTCAGCCCAGAGAGGATCACGCTGGCGCAGCCCAGAGCAAAGCCTGCCACGGACGACGGCAGGTCAGCAGCCACCCAGGCCATTGAGACCTCCCTCTCGCACAGCTCCAAGCATTCCTGGAGACTCCTGTGTCTAACGCCAGCTTACCATGAAACATTAAGCAGCTCAAGGTGAACAAAGCTTTGCTCTGATGCTGCTCTTTGCAGACAGATTTCAAGATCACAGATAGAAGAGTCCAGGCAGCTTTGCCCAGCATCTTTCCCCCTGCCAGATTTGCATTGCATCCCTGTCCTCACCAGCCCTCTCAAGCCTCCTGTTTTTGCATGAGGGGATGGGAAAAAGATAAAGAAGGTATTTTTCAAGGGGAAGCTGAATTATGTAATGAATTATGAATTATGGCCCTTATAGCTCCTCAGGGTCCCAAGGAGGGGCTGAGGGGAAGTGAAGGAGAAAAAAAATACCCACAACCCTTTACCTTTCCCCTGCACATCTCCATCTCTCATCACACCCTGCAAGCAATTCTACTGACTTGAGGGGCGCTGAGTGCCTCCGTTTACTTATTTATTACCAGAGGGTGAGGAACTTGCTCAGCTGGAGAACACTAGGCCATCTTGCCTGTGCTAATATCACCTTGATTTGTAATACGAGTCAGCTGCTCATTATGCAAGGAGTCAGTAATGTTGCCCCATCATAAAGCCTAAGATTCCCAGCACTCTCCACATGGCTCATTTAAAAGGTTTTACTTCCTGAAACACCTTTCTGCATCATGTATCTTGTGCAGTATCCACCTTCTCCACTGCTTACGATGAAGAATAACGAGCACTGCTTTTGTTTTCTTTCATTTGATGAAGGAATTGTTGGCAGAGAGCACATATACATTCACAAGCATCACTTAGCTCAGAGCCTGGGAAAACCTGCTTGAGAGCCCATCTTCAGCCTGAAGTGAATACCATGAACCTGTTCCACGTGCTACACCACTAGATTGCAGCAAAACACCAATTTCTGCTGCCAGCGGCCCTTGCTGGACAGGAGGAACGAGCAAAGAGAACAGCGTGCAGCACTGGGACATCTTGCAACCGCTTTCGCGAAAATCTAGGTGAGAAATCCTGCAGAAAGTGAGCTGCGGCAAAGAAAACCACTGCCTTTAGGATACACGCAACCCCCAACAATATCTTACTTGCCCACTCGGTTGGGCTGGAAGCGCGTCCCGTGGGCGTAGCAGTCAGCACCGTGCTGCTTCTCAGCCGGTTTGCCCCAGGCTTTGCATTGCCATGGAGGTAAATGTTGCAAGGCAGTCCCAGTGAAACGGGACCATTGCTTTTTACTGAGTTTGCACGAACATTGAAAACTTGAAACTAGGCTGTGAATCCTACAAGGAAAAGGCAACCCAGAAGAAGCCAATGAGCGGACAAAGACAACGGAGGGACTGGCAAGCAGCAGTGCTGTCACCAAACCGCTCCTCTCTGGTTCTCTTTGTAGAGCAAAATCAAGAGCTAAGCGCTCTTGAACTTTAAGCCACAGAGCCCTTGAGCTGGGATCAGCGTTTCAGAGCTGAATTTTAGGCTCTTAACTTGGACATGTTGGTCTCAAACTCCAAAGGTTAAGTTCTCCCTGCTGTTGCTGTGTGCCTTCGACCCCACCACCGGCAGCCCCCAGCGCTGCTCTGCACAGGAGGGGATGGATGTCTGCAGCCCCTCGGTTTGCAGTTTTGTCGCTGGGGGTGATCCAGGCAGCCTCCTACAGACAGCAGGGACAACATGGGCTTCCTGTAGGTGCTAGAGCAGGCAGATGTAACGGAGCACATCCAAAGAGCAAACCCATCAGCTACCAAAGGCACCCTCCCTGGTGACGAGTTTGGCCATATGTTCGTCAAGATCTGCTGCGTTTCCCCTGGAGCCCCAGAAGGACCTAGGCCGTTCACCGCTATCACTAGCCTAGCAGATTTCTCACAATTATAGCAAATGATTTTACAGGGTTGTCTGGAAGGAAGACATTTAGATGTGCAAAACATGCATTAATCATGAATAATTAATAATTAACAATTATTATTTAAAATACCAGGGCAGGAAAAAATCCTGGTGTGGATATTTTTGATTTGTAAATGCCAGGCTTTTAATTAAAAGAGAGGGAACATAATCATCAGTCAACTGTTTTTAATAACTAGCATTCTGGGGTTTGGCTGCTAGATGCCCTAGACAGAAAAGGGCAGCGGCTTCGCTGGAGCAGCAAGAAGTTGTGAGTCTGAAGGACGTGCCCTGACAGAAACAACCAGTCCTGGGACTGGGAGCCTTAAAGGGTTTCTCAGCATTTGGGCCATCACTCAGATAACGGCTGCCTTGTCCCTAATGCCTTCCGCGGGGCTTTGGTGCCAAGGGGGGAAACATCCAGCTGGTTGCACTGTGTCTGGCACGTCTCAGTCCTAAAGCAATCTCTCTCCTGGGAATCGGTGGGAAACTCTGGGGTTGTATAAGCCACAGATGAATTAAAGGGTCCAGAGAAGACAGCAGAAGCAAGGGAGAACAGGGAAAGCCCAGGGTACAGCTGCACACCAGTTAATTCCAGGAAAAGCATGGAAGAAGGGAGGGAGGCATGGTAATCGCACTGGGTCGTACAAAATATTTGGCTTCCTTCTTTAAATGGCCACGTCTGAACAAAAATAAAGCACATGGGACTTGATCAATGCTCAGCAATGGTTTTGCTTGGCTTGCAAACACCGCTCTTGCTGGATATCCTATTTATATGAAAAAGAAAAAACCAAACCAGACAAACTTCCCCCCGCCCTCCTTAGCCAGGCAGTGAGCTGAAAAAGATCCCCCCTGCAGAAAGCCGTCGCTGCCAGGAAGGGTGAATACCCTTTCAGAGCCACCCCCTTTAAAAAATTGAAGCCCTCACTGAACAACAGCACGCTGTGTGAAGCTGCAGCGGCACAGAGCTGCCACGTCCCGGAGTCAGCTTGTGCGGTGGGGAGAAGAGCCCAGAGAAGACATAGCAGGTCTTTACACATACTTACACCCTCACGAGCTGGCGCAGCCCATGCACGACACAAGGATCGCTGCACCCTGCCTTTGAGAGCCCTCTCACAGGTAGCACTCTCCTCCTAGATGCTTCCTGGGCTGCTCACCGCAATATTTGAGACCTTGATAAATTTGTTAACACCTACCATTCATCAGCCCTATAACATTACCCCTATTCAGTAGCCAAAGACCAAATTTTTATCCACAACATCCATCTCCCTCCATCACCACGGCTCTACCTCCAAGCTCTTTGTCATGCCCTGGTACAAACACTTCACAGCCTTTCAAATAGCCTCTTCTGGCAAGAGGCTAATAAAGCCAACCCTGAGGGTGCTCGACTTGCTCACCATTTTGTGTGACTGAAGGCAGCAGAACGACACAAGCCCACAGCAGAGTTTCCACCAAAGCCCGTATATAGGTTATTGGTTGATTAATCAATAGGCTTGATCCTTTTCAGACACTTAGAGAAATCTGCTTAAGCAGAGCAATCAATATTAGGTGGGTTTCTGGTACCTATATTCCCACTTAAATTATCTGTGATTGAGAAGCAGCTGCAGACTGGGTCTCTTCAGCATGAAATAGCTTGTAAAAAAAGGTCGCAGATCCATAATGCTTGTTTTGCAGGTGAACAGCAGCATCCTATACTGAAAGGTAATAGAGGTCTTTGTACAAAGAATTCCCACCTGAAATCGTAGAAATCATATAAGTAGACTGCATTAGCTACACATCATAAATATTGATGCTGTTGCTAGGGGGAAGAAGGGCTGGGTTCAATGTTAATGGACTGATGTTGGTATGCTGAAAACACTCTGGGGAGGAAAAGGGACAAAATACCGCTGTCAAAGAGAGAGCCAAGTGTGTCTCCTGTGGCTTTCGGGCAGGTCTTGTATGGCTGGCCCTGGGAACGGACATAACTTGGTACGTGCGTAGGTCCTTCCTCATACTCCTCTCTGAATTTTGGGTTAATCATGCGACCTTGTGAAGACAGCAGCTGGTCTTGCATCTGATCTTAGGCAGAGCACACACCACCGGCCTGGGCTGCGTCTTCACGCCTGGACCTTGTGTGTGAAGCACCAGCATACGGCTTCGGTTGTATCCCCTGCGGAGGGGGGATCTGCAAGGCTTTGGGAGCACCAGGCAAAAGCTGCCTTCTGCGTGGGGTGTTGCTGGAGGTACTTGATGAGCTTGGGCAGTTGCTCAAGGAGGGTACAGCTCTTGCGTTTTCATCACTGGGCTTGCCGGCGCAGGCAGCGCTAGTGGGGTGACAGCGGGTCCAGCGGAGAATAACGCACTTCTCCGTGACCAGAGGCTGGGCTCTGCATAGAGAGAAAGCATGGGGAGGTGGCCAGAGCTAAGCTCCGCACAGCCACAGCGGGGCTGATGGAGGAAGACGGTTTTGGAGAGGGCCCCAAGAGCCCTGTCCGCGGGAGTTCATCCTCGTTCCACAGAGCCGCAGGGATGGAGATGTCCTGCCCCATGCAGCCCAGCTGCGCAGCACCCGCTGCCCTGCGCGTGCCCTGAGGGGGAAGGGAAGGGCTAATTAAAAAGGAAGCTTTTAAGGAGAGAGGCTCCACGCAAAATAAGATGATGAGTGGCCCCTGAAGCAACCCAAGCTGCCCCACAGCCCCGGCGGTGACCTGTGCTCTCCAAGCTGGTTGCAGGTGGCAGGCAGGGCCGGCGCTGCCATCGTCCGCTGCAGAGGCACATCCATGCCCCGCTGAATTAGTGCCCTCTGTTTGCCTGCAGCACTTGAGAACCTGAAGAGCCCTTAATGGATTAGCTATCTGAGAAGGCGCTGCAGACAATCAGTGACTGGAAATCCCCTCGCTCCTTTCCCCTCCGTGTTTTTCCGCTCCCTGCCTTTACTGGCTAATGCAATCCCTGATGGTTTCCAAATTTCAAGTGCACAAGGTGTTACACAGGCCAGGCTTCCATGGCTGCTTATTATTCACAACAGAACAAGACCTAGACAGCAAATTGCTTTGTTGATCCTGTGAAGGGAATCGATCCTTACAAGCTTAGTGGATCTGACATGTTTATCACTGACCGGGCACGGGGAAGGATGCTCACGGCAGGGCTGGGAGAGGCGGCCCAGCCTTGTGCAGCCCGGGTGCTCCCAGGCTCCCTGAGCTCCGGTGCGGAGCAAGCACGGAGGCTGGGATTAACTGATGGGCTTTCAAGGCCAGAAGGCACGGTTCTGGTCGTCTGTTCTCCTGCACAGGTATTAACTCTGGCATCCCGTCTGCAGACAGTGAGCACCGTGGGCGTGAATGTGAATTAAAAGGCGGGGGGGTCCAACTAAGGACAAGAGGGGTCTTGGGGTGATCGTGAGGAATGGGGGGTTTCTCACATCAGTGGGACCTCTGAAAAAGATTTAGGTGTTAATGCTTTTCGTTGTGCCTTAGTCATTCCATCTTTATGGCGCTAAAGAGCTGCCCACCCTGGAATAGGTGTCCCTGCTTGCATCCTCCAAAACCCAAGCCCTCTGCTCACCCCCTCACCCGTCCTGGGTGCGCGAGGCTGAACGGGGTCAAATCCCTTCGGTTCAGAGAAACCAAAGCAGCAACGGGGCTGGAGAGGGACCGGCCGGTTTTTATTCGTGATTCCCAGCACTACATAACACAGTTCAAAGCTCACTCCAAGCTTAAGAAAACTAGATGAGAAGCAAATGCAACCCCAATCCGGGCTGGAGAGAAAGTGATTACTTGTTAATGGACCAGACGAGATGAGGCTGTCCCAACCCTGCAATTCAGGCAGTAAAACCCACCCACTGAGAGCCTCTGCCACAAACTTGTAAGAAAACCGAGTTCTTCAGAGAGAATAACAGATCATAAAGCTGCAGGACACGCACAGATCATTAACAAGGTGGCAACGGCTGAGCCTACACAGACAACAGGCAACAAACCCGGGAGCAGCAGTGCCTACTGGGGCAGGTCGGGGCTTCCCAGCACCAGCGTCCCCGGAGGAAACGCTCCCCAGACACAGAGGTGGGGAACGGGTGTATTAAAACAACACGAGGAATCGGCAAAATATGCAAAGCGTAAGCAAATACTGCAGGAAAACAGCTACTGTGCGGATTCCAGTACCCGCATATAAATCTCACCGATTGCAGACAGGACGTGGTATGCAGGTTGTGCCAGTATTTAGTCAGCTTCAGGTAAAGCCAATAAATCAAATCATTTTTCAGGCTGCACGTGTCTCAAAGGCAACTGCAAGCATCTGATGCTGACTGATTTGACTTTTGCTTTTACTTTTGCTGATATAGACCCAGCACTTTGCCACTCCAGCATCTTTCCCCCGACAGTTCATTGATTATCAAGCTAGAAAGGACAACAGTCATAAATTCATTTGATCTTGTTTATAGTATTCATCTGTCAGACTTTCCTGAATCGATTCCCATTTAAACCAGAATATTTCTTGCAGGAAAAAAAAATACCTACGTATGGCAGAAAACTCTCCTAAAGCCCCATTGCCTCGTGCTCCAGCCCTCAGCGCCTGGGGCAGGTGCCTCAGTCACAGCCAGCCACCCACCAGCACTGCTGCAGCCGGGGGGAGCACCCAGGGCTCCCACTTGCCTTCACTGGTGCAGGCAGGGATTCGACCCATCAGTCGGTGGGAAGGCAGCGGAACCAAAAATAACCCAGTGGATGGGGAGCAAGAGTCCTGGAGCCACAGCGGGCTGGGATTTGGGGCTGCCGGTTTGGTTCAGCATTTGCTCCCACACTCCCCACCTGTGACAGAGCAGAAATAAGTGGGTTTTTTTCTGATTTTGGTGTGTATAGCATGAGATCACCGGGGCAGGGGCTGTCTCCTACTGTGGGCTCCTACAACCGCAGAGCTTGGCTCTTCAGCGCGACCTCTACCTTCCCCGTACAACCAGTAACAGACTGGGAGCTCCCAGTGGAGACCCTGCCTGTGACCCCCCAGCAGAGCTCCCAGGACTCGGCCCCTGACGGCGATGCCTCCCCTTCCCTAAGGAGCTCAGCCAATTAACGGTGCACCCGTGGTGCTGCTGTAATTGCGAGCTATATTGCTCCAAACAGTAACAAAAAAAATAAAAAAAAAGGTTGCTGGGACTAGAGACTTGAAAATCCATTAAAGGATTTATTTTTTATTTTCTATTTTACCCAATACCTTGGGGGTTTGAAAGCTCATCTGCGTGTTACTGCTCCAAATGGAAAACCAGAATAAATGCATATTTGAAGTAATAAAAGCCCTTTCGTACTAAATCTGAGTACAAATTAACAATTACTAGTGCTGTCTAATGCCTTTCTGCCTCAACATTTTCATTTAACAGCCATTCTTTTATCTTCAGTGCTCCAGTTAGTTTTTTTCCTCCAAGATACTTATTGTGAGGTTGGGTCTTCCTTTCTTTCCAATTTAACAGCAGGAGAAAAGGATTTTATTTGCTGTTCAGGCAAAAGGAAAAAAAAAGAGAGGCAAAGGAAGGGAGTCACTGCTCCGGCTGCTGGCACAGAGCCCTCTCCGTGCTTCGGTGCCGGAGACGGATGGGCTGGGAGCTGCCAGGGTGACGCTGCGCCCTCGCACGACAGCTCTGCTAACAGGGGCTGGGACCAGCATCTTCTCAAGCATTATTTTGGGAGGAAGGGATGCTGGTGGGCCTCACGTCCTCCTCACCCCGCAGGCGTGCTGCTACCGGGGCTGGGGATGCCTGCCACCCTGGGCGTCGCGCTGGCTGCTCGCAGAGATGTGCGAGCAGGTAAAACGCTGCATGGGTGGCACTGGTGCATGATTGTCACCTTGATAGGTGCAAGGGTTGCACACTGATAGCCGACAGCCTCCTCCTGCTGGCAGGTAGCAAAGGGAGCTCGGGAACAACCCAGCCAGAGGAGATTTGGGGTGGCTTTGCTCATGGATGAGGAGAGGTGGAAGGGTCTTCTAGGAGAAGGAAAATCCCGGTGCTGTGTATCCAGCCATCAGCAGCGTCACAGCACAGATACGCTGGGGGAGAAGGTGGTGCACAACGTCCCTTGCCTTCCTCAAGGGCTGAGGATCTCAAAGCACTGATGGAAAAGGAGCAAAGAAATTAGCAGTGGAGTGAACTGAGGGCATGAAAACAGAAGGTTACCCCCAAGCCCTGCTCAAGTGCTGTGTGTGCTTCCTCTTCACACACCATTAGGTTTATGGGGAAGCACACGACACAGCTGGGATCCAAATAACTGCTGTTGATTAGTGCTCTGCAAACAAGCAGGGCTGATGGATCTGAGCACAGTGGCTTCAGCACAGAAGAAAGGATGGGAAACCTCTCAAAATACTGAAAGGGATGCTATCCGCTTTCCAGCTGTCCCCCTGGACAGACTATGGATCTCTGCAGGTCATGGTGGGGTTTTGGTTTGTAATGCTGGGAAAGAGCTGGGATACAAACCTCATCCTGCGTGGGGGCACGGCAAGGAGCTGGCTGCCATCACCGGCACTGATGTGCGTGAGCACCATCCTTGCGTGTAAAGGGAGAAGAGGGATCCTGAAGAAAACTCAAGTTCTAAATGCTTTCACTTGTCTCAAACGTTTGGAGAAGGGCATGAAACATATCTTTAAAAAAAGAAACCTATTTGCATATTTTGCATAACTTAGCAGGAGACACTGTGTGTTTTTGTTCTCCCTCAAGAGCTGCATCTAGCTTCTCTTTGATCTGGTTCCTCACATCATCGATAAAGCACAGCATCAAGAAAGTACCACCAGGGACGTCTCATACGGAGGAGCACCAAGGGCTCTTACCTTTGCTTCAGACCACCCTGGGATCCCTCACACTCCTCCATGGGGTGGGTTCTGTTCTGCCACAAGAGCTGGAGTCAGAGCAAAGTCCAGCTCAGGCAGGGGTTAAGTAAGGAAGTTTTGGGGTATTTCCCTGGCAATGGAGAGTTATCCGAATGGTTGAAAACACCAAGCCCCTTTGGGACTCCTTGGTCCTCTCCTGAGAAGTAGTGGGACCTGGTGGCCAGGACCTCAGGAGACCCAAGGGCCTCTCCTTGCTCTGATTCTGGTTCATTAAGTGACCTTATGATCGCCCTTTCTGGCCTGCACCCGTGAGATGGAACAGTGGGATGCTTATCCCCTGCTGTAAAGCACTTTGAGATCTCAGATAGCAGCAGAAGGGCTCCGTGGCCCCTTGCTGGGGGACTTCCATTTGGTTATTCTGCCTGTTTTAAATGCAGTTCCTATTAGTTGCCTCTATTTCACACTAGGGAGCACAATGTGCTCTTAGCGAGGCTGTGTCATGCTTTGAAATTCAATTCATCGCAATCAGCAGCAGCGGCTCGGAGGGCAAATGGAGAAAGCCAAGAGCATCATCTCAGTTAACAAGATAACAATTTAACATGTGGCGGGGTTTCTTCCCCTCTTCCTCTACCTCCATTCAAACAGACCACCAGACATTTGGAGTTGCCTCTAAGTAATTTAGTAGAAAGGCTGCTATGATTTCAATCTCCCATCCACCCTGTTACCATCCAGCAATGCTTCTTGTCACCAGCTAACGGCATTTAAAATATTTACAGCCCTGTCTTTTCCCTGGGGAAGGATCAGAATAAATCATTGCAGCCGACAATAAATCAAAAATTAATCTCCCGAAAGTGCGAGGCCTGTCCGATCCCTCAAATAACAAGCAGCAGAATTTATCAAGTAAATTGGTCCTGGTGTCTGCATAGCATTGCCGTGGGGTGTAATGGATGGGGTGGAAGGGCAGGCAGCTCAGCCAGCCCGGGGAGCTCAGGCAGTGGGGAGAAAAGCTTGGGGTATGGCTCTGGGGTTGTTAAATGCCACCTTCCCATGTCACCCACACGGGTTTGTTCCCCCATTGCCACCTGGAAGCGAGAGCTCCTGCTCCCGCGCATCCCCAAGACCAGCGCAAGCCCTCTGCCCCAGCAGCACCGGCTTTCCCACTGCTGGAACTGGGAGCGCTGCTGCTCGGATGGAGCCACGGGAGTGAATTCCCACAGCCTTGTTTGCAGCGTGCAGCCCTCGCAGGGACCAGCGGCTCGGACTGAGCACCGAAAGGGCCATGGGCAGGGAAGTTATAAGGCCCTTTACATGGCAATGGCAATTTGTCTTTTCCAACATATAAACCCTAAATATACTCAACATATTGGCATATCTTAATAATGTCTAATTTATACTGCCAGTATTTTGTAGGATATTATCCTTTTAAATCTCCATTGCACTATATATGTGCGCGCACACACACTTGCTATAAAGTTTTCTGCTGAGGCCCCCCCTCCCAGCTCCAAAGCACCGCAGCTGCCACAGGAAGGGCTCAGCACCCAGACCACAGGGTTCAAGAGGCTCCTGGAAAGTCAGCAAAATAAACTGCTCCGACTCCTGCATGCAGGATCAGTAGAAGAGCCCTTAGGGCAAGAGGGGGAGAGGGCAAGGAGTTTCCTGCTTCTAGAAATAAGAGGCACAGGGCCTGACCCTCGGTCTCCGGGGGTGAGCTGCTCTGCAGAGGGGTCTCTGCCGGGGACAGCAGCGTGGGCTCCGGCTCGGCAGGCAGCACCCGCTGCCTTCCCGGGAGAGGCTGATGTGTCGGGCTTGCCAGTAAGGAGGAGCAGGTCTCTAGATTTCTGCTTTGGGTGGAAACAACTCACTCCGCAGTTAGCAGAGCTCCAAATAGTTCTTGGATGCTTTGATGTAGATCACATGTGAAAGCAGTGCGAGGCAGGGAGCAAAGAGTTTTTGATGAAATTCTCTCTCAGTCTCCAGAGAATTTTTTTTTTTCATGGTACAAAGCCCGTGCAGAAGCGATGCGGCCCAGCCGTACAGCCACAGGACCAGCTGTAAAACTCTGCTGCTGCAAGCAGCGTGTAAATCCGCACAGCAAGCTGCTGGGAGCTGCCAGCGCCCTCGCTCCTCCGCTGCCCCGCTCTTGCGGTAATGATCAATCCGCAGCTCGGTCAATTAGTGCTCTTTAAAAAGCTGATTGATCCAAATACCAAAATAGCTCTTTTCCCCCTCAGTTCGCAGCCGTTATATCTGCTTTTCCTGCAGCGGAGGTAAAAATTTCCTTTTGATCTTTTCCACCGCCCCCCGCAACAAATTAAGACCAAACTCATCTGTAGTAATTGCTCCCAACAGACTCACTGTGGGCACCTCCTCTTATCCCGCTACAGCTCGGGATCTAGATGCTTAGTCAATCTTATAAAATAAAGAGACAGATGAAGAGATTAGAGGAATTTCTAGAGATGACCCCAAATGTGCACAGGCAGTGCAAATATTTGACTGGAGATCATTGCTGGGATGTGTCCTGGAGTCCACCGATACATGGGGGACAGTTCTGACACTTCTCTTTTAAACTTGCTTTTTGTTAAAGCTTCTCATCACGTTTGGAGTCTCTCAACTGCAGAGCGCGTGAAGATTTTTTGTGATGTTACTAATACGTGAACGCAAACATTAGTTTTTAAGAAACATGATTTATAAGGTGTCATAGCTGTAAGGCTGGCTAACCTAGGCAGCAAATTAACTTAGGAAGTGCCAGGGTGCATTAGTTTGACTGACAAGCAAACAGCCTGAACCAGGTCAGCGAATTTGTTAGGTGCCTTAGCGTTTCCCTTAATGGAATCGGAGAGATCTCTTTAACAATAAATTAATCTCTGTCAACAGCACACATAATAGGGTTTTCCTGATAGACAGCTTCCCAGGTTGAGTCTCCTTCCCCTCCTGCAGCTCCCCTCCAGCACAGGACCCTTTGCAGCACAGAGCACTCCGATAGCGGCAGAGGCCCGGGTCCCCTCCAGAGACCGAGGGTATCTTGGGGGGATTGGGGACCGCTGGGCTGCTCCCAGGAGGTCACCCTTCTTCTGCACAGGTCCCTGGGGCTGGCGCTCGGGGAGGATTTGGGGTCTGGCTGCAGCTTGGCTGCTAGAGAAGAGCCCTCTCCTGCAGTCTGCGCACAGCACTCCGCATCGTGCATTTTTTGGGTTGTATTATTGCGTTTTGTCCATAAACAGCGCACTCTACGTCGTCCCTTCATTCCATTTTATCTTAATTTTGCCAGAATGAACTAGACCTGTTATTCTTCTAGCTGTGCCCAGCAATAAGCCCCCAGCTCGGCTCTGTGCCAGGAGCCCTGCTTTCCCCAGAGCACTGCACCCACCTGCCAGGGAGACGGGTGCTGCCGGGGCTCCTTCCCTCTGGGGCACCATCCATCCCTGCCCCCCTGCTGCAATGACCAGCTTGCTGGCAGCGGGATGCAAGCTCAAAAAACGGAGGTCGCACAGAGCGGGTGACGGCGACGGGTTCCTTCCTGGGTGAACCTCACATCGATGCAATCCCCAAACCACACTGGTTTTAAGCTAAAGCCTTGGCCATGTCCCTGCTGCCTTGTAAACTGCTGCACGAGGAGGTAGGCATCTCACCTCCTGTTTTCTTCCTCGGTGCTAAACATCAAGATGGCAAAGTTTTTATTTGTAAAGTTATTCTGAGGTTTTAACAGGATTTTGCAAAATTTGCCAACTGTATACACACGTGGGCGTGTGTTGACTTGAATGTTTTTCTTGTCGTGAGTTACACAGACAAGAGATTATTCCATTCAAAAGAAAAGTCTCCTTCCATCTCTTCACATCCATTTCTCCATCTACTCACCTCTCTATCCAGCTATCAATCATATTTCTGCAGCACATCTATCTACCACATAGATACCTGCCTATGATATTTTATGGCTTGGCTAGCCATCTGTATTTCTATTTATCTTTCTCCACATAAAAATCAAACACACATCCACTTAGCCTAATTGCTCTTTCAAGTCCTCCCTACTCCCCTTCTCCTGCAGGTACTGGTTTGCCCAGGGGCCACTTAGGTCTGGTCACACAGAGTCTCAGGAGCTAAACCCGGGTTAAAACCCAGCTCCAAGTCTCTCCCGGCAGCAGGGAGCGTTTCTCAGTTGCTCTGGACCTTACAAACACCAGGTACCCTATGAACATACGTGGCATCCAAGAGCTAAATATGTTTGCAGTGGCTCAGGAGCAAAAGTGCCCCCCTAGCCCACGTCCAGCTGTGCTGCAGAGCAAGCTCCAGCAAGGACACGGGTACACACCCCCTTCACACAGACAAATCTAACTGGTTTTCACCCATTCTTCACTGGAAATCATTCCAGGTCCTTGCCCAGGGGGGCAAGTAGCCTGCCAGCGATACTGTATTTACGGTATTACTTTTGATTTATACTTGCTGGATTTTATTTGCACCACAGCTTTGTTTTATGTGGCATTTCCTTCACTCTTATTTGTCTCTTCTTTACAGATGGACATGCAGGGGGGAAGAGGGGGGGAAAGATTGGACTTTAGAGGTAGTTGCATCTCAATACATTGAATCTGGGTCTCCCGCAGCCCTGCCCAATGCCTTAGCCAGACTTTCTCCTCAAAACAGCAGCAAGTTGTTTACAATTATACAAAGAGGGTCTTTATTTCCCACAATTACTACCAAGAACATATAGAATAAAACAAATTATGAAGAAAAAAAAATCACTAGACTGCATTTTCCTGCCAAAATCAAGGCTGCTTTTGGCTCAGACTTTGGTCTTCTCATACCATGCAGACCAATTTGCTTCTTCCCTAGAATAAAAGGGAAACTCTAGCCCCATTGGGATGTCACTCACATTTACTGGATGGTGTTTTATGGTCACCTGAAAAGGGGACAAGCCAGAGGAGGGATGTACTCACTAGCTGTCACTGGAGATGGAGGCAGAGAGGAGAGAACAGAGCATGTTCCCTCTGAGCTTGTCAAGGCGTGCGGAGCTAAAATTGGTGCCTACCTGACACGCCAAAAGGAACCCGAGGCTGCCACACAATTACTCTTACAAATACAGTGATGTTTATCCTGCAGCAATTTTCCATGATTACACTGACGGTACCTGACAGCCCCACATCAGCCGCTGCAGGAACGGTCCCTGGCAGCTGATGTTCTTGCTTCATTCCTGCTGCTGTGCTTCTCTTCCCACCTTGGTGCTACTTCTCCAGCTTTCCGATTATTTCAATGACTTTTGACAAGAGATCCCAGGTCAGGAAAGTTGAATCTGGGTACATCTTGGCTTCACTAGGGACGAGGAGGAGCTCAGCCACTGGCTACAAGGGGACCAACAACACCTCCGGCCACTCTGGGATGGGTGCATCAAGCGGCAGCGTCTGCAGTTAGCAGCCGTGTTTGTTTTCCAGCAGCCAGGCAAGCTGGAAGGTGACCGGATTGGGTTTATCCTAGCTCTTGGCTCTGGGGCTGAGCTGCGTAAGCCACTGCCAGCCCACTGACTTAAAGGAAAAATAGTAGATTATCCCACTTGGGGTCCAGCTCCCTGCAGCACAGGGAAGTGCTTGGCCACATTCTTCCCCACTCAGCGACTCACAAACATCACCTACAGCTTTTACATTGTGTATGTCTGGTGACGCAAGGGTTTCTTCTGGAAGGAAGCTCACAGCCTGAGCTGGAGGGGAGACCTGGATGCAGTACAGCTCCCTGCACCAAAAGGCTGGAGAGTTGGGAAGGCATCTCCCTTTCTGCAGCCATCCCTTCCACATGCTTGCCCGTGCAGGCACAAAGATCTAGGCACATCACTTCCACTAGAACTCAGTTTTCTCTGCTGGCTCTGCTTGGATTCAATTTTAAATTGCCTTGCTTCCTTTGAAACCTCACTGGGGACTTTCCCATAAGGCTCATCTAAAATTTTCCATCTCTACTTTCAACTCAATGAAAATTTTCATGGAATTTGCCCTCCTTGGGAAAAAGAAAAAGGCTGTTTTTCATTAGAACAAACAAACAAAATAGAAGTTTTAATTTCCAGATGAAATGTTTCATTTTTCAGGTGTCAATCAGCTTCTGGCTTTTCATTTTTTTCAGGCTGTTGATGAAAGCAGTGTGTATAAAGTGAAAACCCAAGCCATGCAGTCACCTTGGGGATCTTGCCCGTGCAACCTGCCCAGGTCTCTCTCTGGGCTCTGCTTTGCTCTGCTCTCCATGTGATGATGCAGAAATCCTCTCCTGCAGCCCCATGCATCAGCAACAGTATTCCTGCACCCCAACCTTCCCTCCTGCGCTCCAAACCTCCGCCAAAACCATTACACATGGCTTTTCCCTTCTCCTTGCACCCATTATTGATGAGCGTGACCGTGTTAGACCTCTGCCGAGCATCCTGCCATACTGGGCAGGCACCGTGTGCACAGTACAGCTCCAGGGCTTGCTTTTCAGAGGCAAGGAAGTCCTAACAATTTCCAGTGGTGCTGCCAAGTCATCTGTTCTCCTGGCTCTTAATTGGAAAGCTGGGCTCCCCGCCTTCCTCCAGGGAAGCCATCTGGAGAAGTCTGGTGAGAGACGAAGAAATGCAGGGGACAGATGTGATCTTGTCTTGAACACACTCCCAGAGAGGCTGCTCCATGCTTATTCTTGATCAGGATAGTGGGTAGCTAGACAGCAGGTTGGGGAATGTAAATAACCTTCAGCCGAGTTTTTAAATTAACTCACTTTGCTGAATTTCACTGTTTGCTCTCTGCCTGTAAGCCCGAGGTGAGGCACATTCACAGGAGCAGCAGGCCAGATCCTCACCATGCCGCTCTGTGTCCAGTACACCAGTGCCAATTTGCACTAGCCAAAATTAAGGACCCCCGAGGGGCTCAGTGCCACTGATGATGTAGGGCTGCCCAGGTGGTTTGTGCAGGGAGGTGATTTAGGAGAACACTTCCAGGCTCTTGTCCAGCATTTAAAGTGCAGATCAGCAGGAATTTCCGTGTCCAGCTCCCTGTTGTCCATATGTCCTTGGCTGCCTCCAACAGGAGGCATGTGGGCAGCAGAGCCTCCGAGGTCTGGAAGGAAAGGGGGAGCACAGGGTGCCCCTGAAAAGCCTGTCCCTTGCCCTCACCATCCTGGGATGCTCAGGAGAGAAAGCAGTGGTACGCAGGGGAGGAGGAACCAGGACAGGGCTCTGTGCTGGGGCTGATGTTTCTTGATGGATAGACCCACCAAAGCAATCATCCCAAACATGCCCTACACGTGCCCTCCAGTTCACAAAGTGTTGATCAGCCCTGATCCTGCAGGGACCATTTGGGATGACTGGGCCACACGCTTTTTCAGGCAATGGGCTCTGACAGTGTGACTGTCCTGGTTTCAGCTGGGATAGAGTTAATTTTCTTCGCAGCAGCTAGTACGGGGCTGTGTTTTGGATCTGTGCTGAAGCAGTGGTGATAATGCGGAGATGTTTTGGTTGTTGCTCAGCAGCGCTTACACCAGTCAAGGACTTTTTCAGCTCTCTGTGCTGTGCCGGGTACACAGGAACCTGGGAGGGGACACGGCCGGGACAGCTGACCAACTGACCCAAGGGATATCCCACACCGTATGATGTCATGCTCGGTATATAAAGCTGGGGGAAGAAGAAGGAAGGGGGGACATTGGGAGTGATGGCGTTTGTCTTCCCCAGTCACCGTTACGCGTGATGGAGCCCTGCTCTCCTGGAGATGGCTGAGCACCCGCCTGCCCGTGGGGAGCAGGGAATGGATGCCTTGNAATGTGGTAATGGAAGTTTTATCACCCTAACTACCTCTTCTGACCCCAGCAGCTAGGCAGATAATTGGGATTCCACAGTTAGAGAAATAATCGGGATTAGGAGCATCCAGGAGCCTGAGTACAGCTTGCCCTGGGTACAGAGCAATGCCCACATCTTGGTATTTGTGCTCAGTGGCAGTCCTTGGTGAGGGGATTCATACTTGGGCAGAGGGTAAAGGAACCGGCACTTCAGTTTAGACACTGCTACATGATTTACACAGTGGCAACTCCTCCATTTGCTTAGAGGACTTGGGGTCTGTTTGCACAGGTTTCTTTAATGAAAAGAAAAAAAGTGTCTTGCATAGTGAGCAAATGGTAGAAGGAAATCTAAAGGAGTTCACGGTCCTTCGGGACTTAACCCCGAGCAGCACACTGTGGAGGGAAGAAGCAGCACCCAGGGGCACATCTCAGGTGGGGAGGAGGGCTGCGCCCTACCCAAGCTGATGGAGAGCTGCTGATTTACACCAGGGAGGGACTAACCCAGCTCCTGCTGCTAATAAATTGCCTGGCAGTCACAGCCACTGGCCCTGTGCATGGCATTAATTCATGCCTCCCCCAAGCCAGGTGCGGGGAGCTGCAGAGCACGCAGGGTCTTGGGGAGAGGGACCAGGCTAGCGGTAATTGCTATTCATGCAGGAGAGGATACTTTATTCCCACATCAGCGGCAAAGACGCTGAGCAAGTTGTACAGAACATACATACATAACTAACTGCCTCATTATTTATAATAACCCAGTTTATTCTACACTCAGTCCCATATACAAAATGATTTCTGAGGCAGTTGTCAGATGAAGATTCAGAGTAAGTTCTTGCACTGAATCAGGAAGCAAGCCCTCTTAGAAAACTGTTCCTAAACACATACATCTGACCCAGGTATTTTGATCAAATTGCAGAAACGTCACATTGAATCTTTTGTTGCTTTTCTGGGTTTTCTTTTTGTTTGGTTGTTTATTTTTAAGGTAGCAACCACCAACCCACCCACACACCCCAGATCTCTCACAACCTGTCTATGGGATACCTGTATACATCCAAGCCCATTCTTGGGCAGCACTCAGACACATGAGCTTTGAGCTCGTACCTAATGGCATTTATGGGAGCCTGTGAAGTGCAGGTATCTTAGTGTAGTGAACTCACTTATATCACCCAGAGCACACCCACAACACGCTGCCAACCCGGACAGGGATCGCATAGCCACTGCAGGTCCTACACCCAGTTGCAGTGCTGCACACCCAGCATTAACACACACCCTCACGTGCATCACACACACTTACTCACACAGGCAGCTTCTTGTGCCCAGGATTTAAATGGCAACACAACATCTAATATTTAGCACTCATATGTAGCATGGCATATCCATTTGCTGTGTGCACAAACATGAACTCATTAGTAGACTTAGTGTGATGCTGCAAAGTGAAGAAAAACAAAGGCTAGACACAGAAAGGAGAAAACACAGACAAGATGGGAGGGATAGGGAAGAAAAAGGGAATAGAAAAGACCAAGACAGTTGAGAAAGACAGATAAAAGGTCTATATGAAAATAGAAGCCAACCTGTTCTCCCTTATTTATGCACAGCATGGCTCTGCATATCAACAGCTAGAGACAGGGTTCCCTCCTAGGGCTCTGAGGCAGCTCTCCAGGGGAATATCCATTGCCAGGAAGGAGTGACAGGTGAATCCTTCCTCTCCCTCCTTCCCCACAAAGAAAGCACATGTCCCCAGGACCATCCCTCCACCCCATGGGCACTGCTCCTGCCAGCTGCGGGCTTTTGGCCTGTACACCCCAGCCCCTGCGCTTCTGGCTGAACAGCAGTTTGCCTGGAAGCAGGCTGGAGGACCGACTCATGGAGAGCTGGTCATGGAGAAGCTGAAAGGGAGGAGAGTCAAAAAGCAAACAAGGGCTGAAAATATTTGCAAGAAAGACTGATGTGCAAGACACAGCACAGGAGCCCCGCCACCTCTTTCAGCAACTTGTGTTTGAGACCATTCTTCGGCAACGCTTCAGGCATCAAGCGCTGGCCACGTAGTAGGAGCATGCACTCTGGTACGTTGAACGTGCATTAAGACTCGCATACAAAAGCCCACAGCATGAACATGCCAACGCACGCATCCATCCTTCGCTCACAAGCGCACCTCCTCGCCATCCAGTTTAGTTACAAAGCACTCAGGGTCCCCGGCCCTCCTTGTTGCCAATCCACTTCTCACCAGAAAAGCAGAGCACGTTGAAGAGAATAGCAGCACTCAAAATCTTACTTCTCTCCCCCAGGGAGAAGTAATTTACTTTTCCAACCAGCACAGTTTGGGTTTTCATCCTCCCCACTTACTCATCCAGAAGATGAAAGAGTTTGAGGATTTCTCTCTGCCTCCCGGTCTGTGTTGGCCTATACCACACACTGTGGAAGATAAGGCATTAAGGCTCTCAACTAGAGAATTTCTCAAGGCAATATTGACTAAAAGGTTTCCTTAAATGTCCCCCGATAGGCAGCATTTGATGGGGTTTAAAGGCAGTGGTGAGCTGAGGCTGGATTTAGATCTGCTCTCAGTGCCCCTCAGGCAGCCAGCTTGCAGACACCCCTTTAATCACAAGTAACCCCCCACCCCGACCTGAAGCACAATGACATTTTAAAACAATAAGCTCATCCCTGCGTGCCTCAGCAAGCCAGGATAATGAGAAAAGGGACCGTGGGGGTACGAGGAACCTGGTGCTTGGAGCCAGGGAGCTGCCAGACAGCACGGGCAGTTGCAATGTCAGGATGCTCCTGCTGTTGTACCTTAGCATAGCCCAGAGGTAGCCGCCCGCCCGCATCTCAAGGTTTTAGGCTAAGTTGAAACTAATATGATGACTTGAATCTAAATCCAGCCCAGTTTGTATGGGAAGAGATGAAGGGACAGACAGACCCCAGGTCACACCAGCAGCCTGGGGCAGGGGCAAGGAGCTAAGTTCCCCAGCTCCTCTCCTTTTCTCAGTGCTGGTTATGCAGAGGGGGAGCGGGGCTCATGCCCACCTCCCTTCATGGGCAGCAAAGCCACGGCTGCAACGGCAGCACAGCGATGCTGGAGGAGGCAACGCCTGCCAGCCCCAGCTCGCGCTGCGCCCAGGGGAGCTCTGCCCTCCCCTCCCGCCCGCAGGCAGCGGCATCGGCAGAGACACTCCGGTTTTAGGAAAGCAGAGCTATAGATAGCCATCCCCTGACTATTTCAACACTGGGGCATGCAGCTAGGGCTTAAAGCCGTCTGTTGTCAGCCCCGCTCCACTAAACCCAACGCCGATATGTTTTAAATGTTATCTATCCCGTGCAGGAAAAGAGGCCCCTCACATAACAACAGCAGCTTCCACACATCCCTCCCTTTTCAGTAAATCTTTAATTCAGATTCCTTCTGGTGCCCAGCCCCACTGATTAGCTGAGGGGCTGCTGGTGGAAGCGGAGGAGCCCAGGGAGAGTGAGCCCTCTCTCCTGCCCTGCTGCCTTCCCAGAATCGCATGATGGCTTTTTGTTATTGCTTGCTGCGAGTACCTGGGCTACAGCTTTACCCTCCCTCCGAATGACAGCCTGCATTCCCAGGCCCAGCCACAGGACTCAAGCTTTGCAATCAGTTTTCACAGGAAGAAAAAAAAATTTAGTATACCTATGAGGGTGCCAGAGCAGCGGCCCAGGCTGCCCAGAGAGGCTGTGGAGTCTCCTTCCCTGGAGCCATTCCCACCCCGCCTGGACGCGGTCCTGTGCCCCTGCTCTGGGGGTGCTGCTCACGCAGGGGCTGGACGGGGGGAGCTCCAGAGGGCCCTGCCAGCCCCCGCCATTCTGTGATTCACAAATTGAGCTATAAACCCAGAGCAGAATCGCGATACCAAACTGAAAACAGAATCCCAACAGGTCCAGTCCACAGAAGGATGGACACAAGTCCCAGAGATGCTGAGCACAAGCCCCTGGAGCTCACCGGGTCTGAGCTGCAAAGGGCAGCCTGCCCTAGGTTACAAAACACGCGAGCACAAAGTCACTGGAAGAGGAAGCAAAGCGGAGCAGAGTGATCTGTTAAGCTTGAGCATCACAGCCAGAAAAAAAGACAAAACAAAAATAAGAACAAACAATTATGTTTAAAAGCCTTCCTTAATAATGCAGCTTGGAAACAAACTATAGAGCTGGGACTATACATAGAGGTTGGACTATATATAAACACTGGAAAAATTCTTGCCTGTTGTAGGATGGCACAGTGGAGCTGCTTTACGCCAGGTGAGGCTCTACAAGCTGTTTTAACCGAGTGCCTGTGTGATATTTCAGTACATCATTGTGCTGGGCTTTCATCTTGTCATGGTTTAACCCCAGCCCCACACTCCCCCCCCACACCCCAGTGGGACTGGGGAGAGAATTGGAAGAGTAAAAGTGAGAAAACTCGTGGGTTGAGATAAAGACAGTTTAACAGGGAAAGCAAAAGCAAAGCAAGGCATTCATTCACTCCCTCCCCTCGGCAGGCGGGTGCTCAGCCATCCCCAGGACACCGGGGCTCCATCACGCCTAACGGGGACTTGGGAGGACAAATCACTCCCAATGTCCCCCCTTCCTCCTCCTCCCCCAGCTCCATACGCTGAGCATGACGCCATGCGGTGAGGGACATCCCTGGGGTCAGCTGGGGTCGCTGTCCCGGCCGTGTCCCCTCCCAGCCCCTTGTGCCCCCCAGCCCCTTGCTGGTGGGGTGAGAGGCAGCAAAGGCCTTGGCTCTGTGCAAGCCCTGCTCAGCAGGAGCGAAACCCTCCCTGGGGTATCAGCGCCGTGTCCAGCGCAAACCCAGCCCCAGCCCCGCGCTGGCTACTGCGAAGAAAACCAGCACGCATCTGAAAATACAGCTACAGGTGCCTGTGCTGCTTGGAGTCTGCATGGGTGAAAGCAGCACTTCAAACTGGGGAGCCAGCTTAGCATCTCAACCCAGAGCCTCCTGACAAAGTCTAATTAGCTCTAGCATCAGGTGCTCCTGGCAGCACAGATATTGGAGGAGAATGGCTATTATCACAAGCAGGCTGCTACCCAGGTAGCTGGTTTAATCTCTCCCTGGTCTGGCACATTTGGGAAGCTGAAAACACTACTCAGTTAGAGCCAGCGCATCAGCCTTCGAGCATCTCAGCAGGCATGCCCTGTCCTGTCCAGCTGCACTGCCTGGCCCAGTGAGGAGCTCCTTCAGAGAACAAGGTTATTAAATACTCAATTTTCACTGGCAGGTGCTGGCATGGAAGTGGATCTGTCCTTTGCAAGCAGGCGCTGTGCTTGAGGAAGGCAGAGCTCTCAGGAAGGGGACTGCTGCAGAGAAGAGCCTGCCAACGAGCCCAGTTCATTGACAGGAAACTCCATTTGGACCCAGTCCTACTCAAAACGAAAACCGCAAATGCTGAAAGCTTTACACAACCTCCAAAGTGCCTCACAGGCACTAATTAATTTTCAGTCTTGTGTGGGAGAGGATAGGAGCCGTGACTCCTCGAAAGACAGCACCGGCTCCCTGCAGCTCGGGGTAGCGGTGGTGGGAGTGAGGAGGGAGGTGCAGATGGGCTGGATGGACCAAACCCAACACTCGCCAACCCACACCAGACACGGCTCCAGCACCACGAGGGGCTTCAGTGGAAAAATCCCTGTGAGCTGACTCACCCAGGTCCAGAGAGAGAAACAAAACTGTTCCTTCTTCCTTGTATTAACTATTCTGGATCCCAACGATTTACATGAAAGCAGAGACCTGAAAGTGGTTATTTTTGCCTTTTCTCCCTTAAAATTCAAGCACCCAATTCTCCAGTACAAAGAAAAGCCTGTCTTGTCCTCCAAGTACTACACTGATCAGAAGCTGACCATTAAACTCCTCTGTGCAAAGCATGTGTTTTACAACCCACAGCATCACTATAATGTTTAAACCCCGCTAAGGGGAGCTTTGTTTGCCGAGCGTACATGCCTCCTAGCAGACATCCAAGCAGCGATGCGTGATACAGCTGCATCCAGCCATCATTTTACTGCCTTCCCTTCCACTTACCAAGGAAAACTGTGCAACTGTCCAAGGGGACATTTCCTAAAGTAAACGTGGGGCTGAAGAAGTATTCCCGGTGGGTCCGATCTCCCCTCAAAGTGCACAAGCTGCCAATAAGTGGGCCCTGCCATTTGGACAGGAGATCAGCCAGTACGTCTCCCCTTGCTGTTGCAGTATAAGGGCAACCAGCTGCTTAAGACGATGGGGTGAAACACAGCACATTATTCTGGCTAAACCCTGTTGCTGTCAGCAGCCTGAGCACGGTTACAGACTCCCCTTTCCCTCTGCGGTAGTTTATCTGCTTGCCCTACTAAAGACTCCACCGCCTCTCCAGACTTGGAGATGGCCAACACTTCAAGTCCCCCGGCTGGGAGGGCAGCTGTATGAGGCAGATCAGAGAGGATGTCTGAGCTGTGCCCTCAAGATGAGAAGGACTAAGAGGGTGAGTGTTGAGACAGAGGCAGCAGCAACTTATCTAACTAATGGCTGGCTGCTGGCAGAGCTGAGCTCTTACATCCTTCAGCAGCAACGCTTTGCCACAGCAGGCAGCAGCACTTTAATACAAAGCACCTTTGTCACCAGAAGACCCAAGCACAGGCTGCACAGCAAGTCCCTCCACGTGGCAGCTGCCGCAGCTCTCCTAGCCTCAGGATTACAACATCTTCCCAAATCCCACGTTTACTCATTTCCCACCTTGCCTTCTCCTATCAGCCCCTGTTATCTGATAAGTTTGCTGGGGAAGCCAGAAACAGCTGATTAGCACTAACAGGAGAGCACTGACACCTCACCGGGGAAATTACAAGGAACACAAGAGATAAGCAAGGACCCTGGGTACACCAAGATAACACAGGTCTGCGTTCCACTGCTCTCACCCTGCCTAGGTAGGGCAGATGTTAGCACATGCGGGTGACCGTGCTCACCAGAACCTGAAGATACATATTTATCCTGACAGATGAATACACAAGATTCAGTGGAAGAAGCAATGTCAGTCAGCAATGCTTTCTTCTCCACAAATTGCAGGAGGCATCGAAGTCTATAATACCCTTTTAAACTCCCTAGGAGGCACCTGGGTGAGACCCTTAGCTACATCAGAGGCAATTACCCATCTCAAAGGCACCCCAGGGAGCCCTGATGGGCCAGGTCAGACCTACCGCACAAAGGAAGAGCAACTGGATTTTTACACGCTGAGCACGGTGGACCTGCTGATACCCCCAAAAGCTGGGGGAGCACGGGGGCACCTCTCTTTGTGCTCAGTAGACCTGGCGCATACAGTGCCGAACACCCAGTGCTGGATGAAGCCCTCTCCAGAGGGGGCAAGACTTAGTGCCTGCGTGCCACGTGCCGATTCATTCGTGCTGCAGGGAGATGTGGAGCTTGACTGATCCACGGCTTCTGCAGCAAATTCTAAACCTGCGGACCAGAAGACAAATCTGAGACTCTCAGGCTGCAGCGTTTTGTGGCTGTAGTTAATGTGCTTCCCTATCCATGTGCAAGAATGGCTCAGACAAAAGCATAGAAATGACAAATTACACACCCTCCTGCAATTATGGTCACAACATGTAGGATGTATTTTTGACCTGGCAGCTCTAGCAGGGCCCCCTTTGAGCGCATAAAAATCTTTCTCTTTGTTTATTATGTGACACATCTGATGACACCACACACATCAGAGTGGCTAATTGCTTGGAGTATTCCAATGGGTGCTACTCGGCCGATCATAAACTGTCGGTGAAGGAAAATTACTGATAAACACACTATCTTGCCTCATCATATAAATAATTGGTAGTATTATGAATGCATGAGCCAGCACAATTAGGACCTGAAGGTTGTGCCGTATGTCACAGCAAAGCTAATTCCTCCTAGATTTGCAATAAGGCTTATTACTCAATGTCACAAGCTTATTTAGAAGTGGATCCTGGCTTGATGCAAATCAGTATAACTATTTTAGGGAATGGGGCAGCTCTGATTTATGCCAGGTGATGAACTAGTCCATAATGTCCATATGGGTCTATAATTATCCATATGGACACAGATACGGACATTCCGCACAAAATCACTACTGTGCCTGTTAGAGGTATGCTTCAAGATAATTAAAAGGCTAATGATGTGTTATATGCCTATCAAAAGTCCCAGGTTAGTAGGAGAGTAAAATTTTCCAATTGCTACAGGCCCTAAGTAGACAAAATAATGTCCATTTTGTTTTGTAGGTTGGCTGAAGCTGAATTAGAGAGAGAGATTAACTTAATAGATACAACACTCCAACACCAAAACGTCACATACTGACAGCAGATATGGACACCTTAGTTTAAGGTTAGAACAGGCATTGCAAAGCGTGGCTTCACTGCATGGGAAACGTGTGGCAGAGCAAAAGACCTGAATCCTGACCTCCCAAAAGCTACTCCAGTGCCTGGACCGGCTTTTCACCAGTGCTGCAAACCACTCATGTCCAGGAGGTGGGAGGAGGGCGTACGAGCCAGGGGGAGGATGGCAGGAGATGACTCAGCCTCCTCCATACTTCAGTAGAGACAGCATGAGCAAGCAGAGGATGTTGTGCCTCCCTGCGTGTTCGCAGCCTCCTCAGAGGGAATCCTGGGGAGCGCAGGATGCTAAGAATGAGCACACACACACCGATTCAAGTGTGAGCCTCCAGAAATCCCAGGGCTCAGACTATATTGAGTAGGTTCAAAACAGGTTTACAGTTAACTCCAAGCACAGAAAGCAAAATAGGTACAGGGCAATTCTGCTTGTATTGTGCAGATTAGCAAGCAAAGGAGCTGCGCTGGGCTTGATCCACTTTTGATGGGATCCCTGAGTCAGCTGTGATCCTCCCATCCCTGCTGCTCACAGGGCTTTGCAAGACGCTCAGACCTGGTTATACCCATCCATCTGGGGAGCAGAGCATCACTGGTTTGTATCACTGACGGATTTGTATGGCAGGGATGTTAATCTCAAGCCCGAGGACTACTTGCCTTAGCCAACAAGGCAGCCCGTGAGGCATCCCTCCCCAGTCAGTGACTGTCCTGGGCAGCAGCAAGAGCAGGAGGACCACAGAGGTCATCCTGTCCCTTGGTCTAGACTCAGCAAGGGGCCGTCACCCCCAAGGGCTGTGCCAGCTCTGCAGAAAGCTGTGCCAGGGGCTCATCCTTGCAGAAGCAGGGCCGGGCTCACAGCTTCTGGAGCAGGACACTTACCAAATTTCATCCAAGACAAAAAAAATGGAAGCCTGGACCATTCCTGAGGATTGATCTTCCTACAGGAGCGAGCTTATTAAAATAGTAACAGCCCACCTACTTTACTGGCAGCCTTTTCACGCACTCAGCTCTCCTGACATCCCACAGTGGGCTCTGCCCAGCATCATTCTCCAGCCCTTCGAGCCCAGGGAAGCATTTGTGCTCACCCCAGTTCTGACTGCATGGAGGTGATGAACAGACAGGTGCCTGTTACAGCTGATTTATCACATCACATTGCATCTTGAGATTCTTGATGGCTCACAGGCTATGCCATAGAAACAGGGCTCTTTTCCTGCCTCTTCTAAAGCCATGTGAAGCCCCAACAGGACTGGATCACTTATTTTATTCAGAACAGGATAGCAGAGCTAATAAGCACCAGCAAAGCAAGCATTAATAAGGTACTATAAATATCAGTGTCCCTCTCAGAAGCAGCGAGGGGGGCTCAGCTTTCAGTTATATGCCTTGCAGCAAACCTAAGGCTTGAACCTACACAGAAATCCCCTCTGATCAGTTATAGGCTCACATTATCCACAGCACTAGCTCTTTTAATTTGACATTTTCCTCCAGCTTTCCCAGCCCGATTCAAACTCCAGCCACTGAAAGAGGGAATTTACATTTCCAATTCATAGGCAATACAGTCCATTAGGTTTAACAAGTGAATGAACTTCACATGTAACCTACAGCAAGCATCAGCTCTGTGGCTATTCATTTTAACTGATTACCTCGTTTGCTACATCTAGGAGCCCCTGGCGTGGCCATGGCAACTGGTTTTGCTTAAATGCAGCTGAACAGTGAAGTTAATTTTAGATTAGGTGAGGAGGAAGCTGGTGCACCAAGGGAAGCTTAGTGCTAGATTTCTCTTCTCAGCTTCTCTGATGGAAACGGCTCTGCCTGCCAGGTCCTTTGCAGTTGGCTGTACCCTTGGTCACGCACCAGGTTTGCGCATCCCTGCTGGGGACGCCAAGCTTCAGGCACCCCTGCACCAGACCAACCACATGCGAGTTCATTAGTCATACATAAGCCCTCCAAGCCATCAGCATGTCCGCTTCGACTCTGCTGGTGGGATCCCTCTCCTGCAGCCAGCCCTCTTCAGAGCTCCTCTGCTCAGCTTCATATACAGGCAGTGGAGAAAAGCAGATGGTGTGGTTTCTCACATCCCTGAGTAGGTCTCTCACCCAGGTGGGCTGGCTTGCCCTCTCCCTTCCAGCACTTCATATATCGGACATTATTTCCTCTTGGTATATTATAAAGGTGTCAAAAAGGTCTGTAAAAACCCAGGCCTAGGGATAGCCATGTCCCAGCTCAGTACACTCATCTATGTATATTGATGTGATTATTCCTATCTTAGCCAGAAAAACCCATAAATAAGCTAGAAATGACCTTAAAAATAATTAGTACTTTGGACCTAAGAGGTATATTTTGATTGCTCTCATGAGAATGTGAGGTAGGTGGTAAATGGGCATTATTTCTTTGCAGCAACCCAGCTTATTGCTCAAGCCCTTCCTCCAGGACTGCACGAAGCAAGCAATGCAAGGCAGCTTCAGAGCCCAATTTCCCACGTCTCTTATTCCAGCCAACGCTCGCTGGAAAGCTTGCTCAGGGGCCAGGTTAGCAGGGCTTCCTTTGCTCTTGTGGGTTTTTTGCCTGCCTCTGATATTTCTGGCTGCCTGTGCTCACCCAGGCTGTGCCACCCAAGGAGCACCCCTTCAGCCCTGGGACCCTGTTGCATACACATCTATCTTCCCTGCCAGCTTGTGCTGTTCTTGTCATCGTTCCAGCTATTTTACCCCAGCTGGAGCTTAACCACCTTTTGCACATACACTGAAGAAAGGGCAGCTGCTACAGGTACCAGGCTGCATTCAATCCCAGCACAACAGCATGCTCTGAACTCACACAAGGGCACTTGCTGCTGCAGGTGCGTCAGCAGCACCCGCTCCACAGCCTGGCTTACTGATAAAGAGCCAGGTAACTCCCCTGGCAGGCACAATGCAAATCCACAGGCAGGCAAATGGGTCAAACAGATCTGCATCAACCCTGTGGCATGCAGTATATGGCTATTCATGCATATATATAGTCATATGTTAGCATTTTTGTTATATATCCATACACTGTATGCAAACCATCACCGACTATTAATACTTATATGCATATGCTCACGTAAGAAAGTAATGCTGAAATAAAAACAAGACCAAAGCGTGCCTTGCTTTGGCTGCAGACTGTTGCCTAGCATAAAAAATGCCTGCCTGCATTTAAAGCATGTATTTAGTTATAAAATCTTATGTTTACTGGGGCAGCAGCACTGCTAGCTCACTGCAACCCCAAGTCCCAGCAATGCCCATTGCCCACCGTGGCCGGGTCACCCAGCTTGGCCCAAGGGCTCTGTGGGGCTTTGGGTTTGGTGCACAGCCTTTCCCAGCTCCAAGGCAGGGCTGAACCAAGCCCTGGTTGTCGCCGCTCGTGCAAGGCTTGGTGCCAAGATGAGCATGTTAAAGAGTCCCTTTTATTTATTTCTTCTTTTTGTTTGTATGCAGGCCTCTATCCACCCAGCCCAGGACTTCAGAAGAGACAAAAATAACCAGGATCTCTCTAGCAATTCCAGCTAATGCCAAAAAATTGGGAGAAAAAAAAAGCATTAGCTGCTACAGTCTTTTCCAGGAGACAGTTAAAAAAACTTTATGCAGAGAAACCTATTGAGATTGATTAACCAACGTCGCGATTTGTAATTTTGCTTAATGCTATTAAAGAAGAGCATTGGCCATTTGTTCAAGAGAAAGACTGGCGAGGCACCAAGTTTTTGCATAATGAATTCAGAGGATTAATCCTATTAGTCTGCCTCCCTTCCCCCAGCCCCTTAACTTCTCTGAAGATGAATCGCAGATGCAAAAAACCAAACAGCCAGATATTGGCTGAGCTGCATCTGATATCCGAGACCTTTGCGCTTGCCCTGTGAGATAGCAGAATGACTCAAAAGAGCGGCAGTAGGTGAGGAGAACAATGGTGATGTTATCAGAGAGGCTGGGAGACCGTTTCAAAGCCTCCAGCAGCTGAAATGCACAGAACAATAGAAGAAAAAAAAATAAATGTGTGGTTGAGGAGTAGGCACAGGGATATTATTAGCAGATTTCAAGCGGCATGTGTAGAGGGGGGCTGCGTGGGACAGGGGCTACACCCCGTTGCACAGCACGGTAACACCTTCGATGGCTCACACATCGGTGTGGCCCAGGGGTTCAGCCTCACTGCAGAGGGGCACCTGCAGCCCAGCGCTTTCCGTGGAGGGTGTCACTGTCCTCAGGCCACCCTCACCCCGAATCAGGCTTGCAAGCACTAACATGCAAGAGGAGAGCTGGAGGGCCACCTTAGCCCTTCTCGCCTTCCCCTGCCTCTGAGATAGCAGCATGGAGCAGGGTCCAACAGCCCCAGCTCCCCCCATACCTCCACAGGCTTGGACGGTAACAGCTCTGGACAGGAGACCTTTCTGCTCCCACCAAGCCAGCAGCGGCCCAGAGCTGCTGTTGGAGAACGTGCCTGGAGAGCCTCTGAGCAGCGCCAGGGCTGTCTCCCTCCCCTTCCCAGGGCAGGCATGCTCACTGCTACTGCTGCCCTGCTCCTGCTTATGGGGGGATTTCACACCAACTCCCATCTTAGAGCCATCAGAAAGGCTAAACTAATTTTCTGAGCTTCCCTTCCCTTAAGTATCACACTGGGGAGGAAGTCACTCTTCCACACCCAGTTCCCTGGTCCTCTAGCTACATGTAAAGCGTTGCTAATGCACTTTCCCCAGGAGCCAAGGAGGGCATCAGCTGCTTTCCTTTGGTGCAGCATGTCACCTATAGACAACATCACGTTAGCTTCACATCATTACATGTGACAAACCTCTGCATTAGGAGCCATAAATATTTATATAGCAAGAACGTAGACAACAGAGCCAACACCTCACACTGTGAAGGGATTCAAGCGTGGAATATTATTTACAACTTCTTCAGCAATACTTATGTGTCACCCATTGAATGCCTCCCGTGTTATTCCTTCCAGGAAGAGAGGAATACACATCTCCAGGCACCAAGGGTGACATTTCTCAGCTAGAACTGACTGTACAGTCCTTTCCTTCTCCACCAAGGACATCCCACACAGTCAGCCACCACGTCTAAGCAAGTGATCAGAGAGAGCTCAGGAAACCAGGGCTACCTACTACAGAGACACACAACAAAACCCAGCTGCACTAATGGACTGCCAGGCAGACATTGATTTACTGGCTGGTTTTAACCACCAGGATGATAATCTGCTCGTTGCTTCCTTTTCCTTCAGGGTCTCTCCAAGCCAGACCCCATAAGACCAAACTGCCAGTCAGCACCTTCCATTCTGGGAAGGGTTCAGCAGGATAAGCCATTTCAGCAGTACCCGATGGCTGCCATGCCTCCTCAGATCCAGCCACTCACCACAAGCTGGTCACTAGTGAGATGAACACTGTGGGAGCTGCTCCTCCCCAAAAGCTCCTGCCCACACACGGGCAATAGCACTGCACCCCTTCCTCCCACCCAAAATATTTCCATCCTTACCTTATCACACATGCCCACAGGGCAGCCCAGGATCACCCCTGCGCCTCCCATCCTCAGTCTTCTGTAGGAGCTGCATGCAAGTAACACCAAGTTTCTGGTTGCAGCCATATCTCCTAACGGCTGTGGCCACCTCAGCTGGCGCCAGGGCTGTCCCTTCAGCACACTCATGAAGAGGGCCACACCACATCAAGGCACTAAAGGTCCAGCAGTACTCCCTCCCATTTAGCAGTTTTATTTGCAGAGCAGCTCTTACACAGGTGCTCAGTGTCTAGATTTTCCAACACTTTTCAGGTGTTGGACGTCAATCTTGATGAAAGCAGCCAACTGCCAAGTGTGTCCTTTGTAAGCTCCTTGACGAGCACTCAGACTTTGTGTTC
Source organism: Anhinga rufa (assembly GCA_013400875.1). Classification (NCBI taxonomy): domain Eukaryota; kingdom Metazoa; phylum Chordata; class Aves; order Suliformes; family Anhingidae; genus Anhinga; species Anhinga rufa. The sequence goes on from VZTV01052287.1 coordinate 32,583, forward strand.
TTTTCCATTAATAGTTTACTAATGAATTTCTTGGCACGTGTGTTTGAGCAAACAGCCAAATTCAAAACAACTTTTAGAGATATTTCCAGAATGTGCATTCAGAGCTCTCTACCACAAGCATTCAAAGAGCCATCCCGCTGGGGAGCAGAGTCATGGGGGGAATAACTGATCCAAAGCTCACTGAGGCAGTTCATACTGAAGCTCTCCTGTCTGCTGCTTGTGCATTAGCCACCATTTGAGCAGCTGGTGCAGAAGTTATTCCACGATTGATTTTTTTTAAAGATCTTACCAGAAAACTCATAAGCTGCTCACAAGCAAGTTTCAAGCTAAGATCTGTCCAGAAAATTATTTTCTGGGAGGCATTTACTCAGTTCTAGCCTTGCCCTAACAAATCCAATACGGTGCCTACAACGTTCCAGCCCGAGGAGGCTGTTGCAGTCACCCGGCCTGTGCTCCAGCAGCACCAGCCACGAAATTCCTGCATCTTACACTTATGGTTTGTGACTGAACTGGAACATCTCCCTGAACCTCCCGCACGGAGAGGAGTGGAGGGAAGGTGGGCAGCCTCACGAGCCCCATCCACAAATCCTCAGCTTCCCGGACACCCCAGGGCAGCATTGCATGCGCAGGGTTGTCTCCTCACAAGCAGTGCTCTGCTGAATTGGCTCTCATTAATCCCCATACGCTGCCAGTTGACCACAGCATTAGATTAGCATCTGGTTAAGCATGCACAGGAGCTGCAGAAGATTGATCGGCAGGAGTGAGGCTGGCGGCCACGGATCAGCTGCGGTGTCGGGGACACCGGGCGAGCAGGGAGGTCCCACCACTGCAGTGAGGGCATCCACGGGGCAGTGCCCGGCTGCCCCTCCACAGGGGGACATGCAGGACCATGGCAGGGGGTCCCGATGCTGGTGGGACCTCACAAGCACCCAGCAGTGATGTGCCCAAGTCTCCCAGAGGGCAGAGGGGAATCAAGCAGCTCAGTCCCGCCAGAGGCAGAGGGCTCGAGGAGGAGCTACCACCAGTGATAACCAGCCTGGAGCCACTGGAGGTGGGGCAACCCTGTGACAGGCAGAGTGAGATGGACCTGGGATGGTCATCTGCCAGGATGTTTAGCTGGAACCAAGCTGTGGATGGCCCACGGCAATGCGCTAGCCCAAGCAGCAGTTGCTGCAAGGGGAAGACCAGACTGTGTCCTTGTCCACACTCCTGCTCCAGAAACCTGCCCTGGACAGGTCTACAGCACCACGCGTTCAATCAGAAACCCTGTCAGATCGACCGCCGTGGCTGCTGCAGCGCAGCAGGGCACCTGGATGCTGCTGGCAGCTAATACGCAGCACCGATATTCATCGGGGTTTCTGGTTGCAAAAGAAACACCCTAGAAAATTGTTCCTGTCTTGTTTCCTCAAAATATTTTGTAATGAGGCTTGCAAGCCATAAAATTTTCACTACTACGACGGTTTTGCCCTCTCATTTCAAGCAGTGTGTCTCTAAGAATTAGCTGCCTGAATACCTAAAGACAGTCTGTGCTATGAGAGGCTTATGAATGCATGGCAGGGCATCCTTCAAGCACCCCGGGCTCCCGCTGCCCAAAGTCTGTGCCCAGGGCCCCTCATCTGCTCACCAGGATTATACAGGAGCAAACATCAGACCCTTCCCTCCAACTTTCCCCAGCTGATTCATGATGAAACGTGAAGCCAGAGCCTTGGCTTCTAGCGATAGCAGGTTTCGACATTTACTTTCTGGAAGAATTTGCATCAGGGCTTTAGCAGGAGCGGTGCAAACCCGGCTGGGATCCTGTACAAGGAGCGCTCCCCACAGCAGGCAGGTGGGATCGTGATGGGCTCATGTCCTCCAGCCTGCACGGCTCAGGGTTGATCCGCTGCGTCCTTTTATCCCAGCTCCCACTCACCACCCCAGCACGGGAGGTCAGAGCACTGGGGGGATGATGGTTTGCAGTGCCTGGGGAGCCTTCATCACCGGTCCATCCCGTCACCAAGCCGTGGCAGCTGCCGAGGCATCCGGGGAAGCGAGCAAGCACTGAGCATGTTAACCAACAAACATTGTGTCTTACGCCTGCCTGAAGGCTATTTACACAGTTCCAATTGATTTGTTGTAACCTGTAATTATTGTAGTTGATTTTTTTTTATTTCATGCTCTGTTTGTTTTCACTCTCAGGGAGACGAACAATATTTCCCACTGCTGAAGTGATGCTGAATAGGCTGGGGTGGGTGGGGGTCTGGCAGAATAACAGATCACAGAGATGATGGTCACTCACATGCTCTCCAGCCACCCCGTGAGCAATGGCTGCTCACTCCCCTGCCCTTCAAGTGGGGTAGCAGAAGCGTGGCTTCGATAGCTAGCCTGATTCCTTCCTCCTATTTATCTCACATCTATTTTTATTCCAGTGATTTTTTTTATTTTTCTCCTTCTTTCTTCCATGCCACCCTTACAGCAATAAAATGGCATCTTTGCATGGGAAATCAGTGCTTTCTGCCCATACCGGAAAAGAGATCACGTAAACCCAGTACAGCCCAGAGCAAGCCCCACATTCTTGAGGATGGAGTCTGAATGCATCCCTGCAAGTGGTCCCAGTTGTTTATTATTCAAGCTCCATTAGCAGCTAGAGATGCTTCTGTGCTTTGCACAGCCCGTGCTGGAGCCGTTCGCTCTCACCTGAGAGCTGTGGGGAAATCCTGGCCAGGGCTGATCTTCTCATCCTGGTTTGGGGATAGATAAACATGAGGTTTATTCATTTCCCTGATCCATTTAGTGGGTCACCTTTCTAATTTACCTTGCCTTTTACCTCTTAGTTTCCTGGGAATACTCTGCTGGTGTTGCGAAGGAAAGGAGTTATTATTCAGAAAAGAAGTGGGAGAGATGCTATAAATGTAAAGCGCAAGAGCAATCCTTAATCATCCTCATCATTAGTTAATTGCCGTAGCCTGAGTCCATTCCAAGGAGAACACAGAGTGTTAAATATAGATGTAGAAATTGAATCTATTTTTGTGATTTTGTGCTCTCTTTGAAACAGATTCTGCCTGCTGCTCCTCGTAAGGATGTCAACACCGGGGACTGTCAGAAGAGCGTCAGCCTCACAGTCAGTGGGACGTGGGCTCCTACCCAGAGCGTTTGGGAATCTGTTTAGCTAGAGCGATGCCTGACAAATGAATGCAATTAGGATCCTGCTATATTTTGCATTCAGCTTTTGGGGAAAACCTATTAAATACCTGCTTCCAATAGTGCCTTGTCCAAAGTCACGTCAGGGAATCGGTGGCAGAGCCAGGAGCTGAGTTAAGACCGTCTGAATCCTGCCCAGTGCTTCAGCCACGAGGGAGTTGGTTTCCTCCACATAAAGAACCATTTGCATGTATTTCTTGGGCCTTAGACTAGCAGAATCCTTGCTCTCCTTACTGCATGCTCCCCATTTTCAGAGCCCTTTTTTTCTCCTGTGCGTACCTTTGTTCCGTCTCCTCTCTGCATTTTCTATCTCCCTCCCTCCTTCCTCCCATTCAATTCACTCCACTAAACATTTCCCCCTCAGTTAGGGTAGTGGCACCCACGGAGAGCAGCTGGCCATGGAGCAGAGAGGGTTTGAAACACATGGAGTGGCTCTGTCCTCAATTACCTGTCCAGAGATTTCTCCAGTCCAGCACTCATAAAAACGTTTTGCAGTTAACCCCTCCTTTGCAGGATGCCTTGCAGCAGCGCTGAGGATGGAGCAAGATGCTTTTGCTCCAGCCCAGGTGCAAGGCCAGGGAGAGCAGAGACCCATGCCACCCTTCCAGCTGCCCAGATTAGAGGAGGCTGCTGGAGCTAAATCCCTTGGCAGCACTGGCAGCAGGGACGGTGGTTCTGAGAGATAAAGCCCCAGTTAATGCTTCTTCCCATGGCTGGCAGGGAGGCAGGTGCCAGGCTCCCCGCGTCTCATCGCCTTAGAGGCAGCAGCGTCGCCCTTCCCCTGCCATCCTGCTCAGCTCTGAGCCTTGGATGCTTAGGCATTTGGCCACATTTGGGGACAGAGCTGGGACAGAGGAGCAAGCACTGCTTGCGTTTCAGTGTAAGGGAGTGGGAGAGGGCAGGAGCTAGGGGACATGCCTGTCCTTGGGTGGGACCCTCTGCGGGGTCCGTGGGGCCCAGGGTGGGCGCGTGAGTCCCCTGAGCATCCAGGCACGTCCCCAGCGGTGTTTGAATCTGTGTGCTCACCCAGGTTATGAAGCACGTGTGACCGATGCATGTCCGCTCGGCACTGTGTGCACGCCTCAGCAGGTGACACAAGCCGCGACCACGCTGCGGCGCAGCTGGAGCCAGCGGGGGTGCGCGCTTCGTCTCTGTGCAAACGTGCTGCTGAGCAAAGAGTGTCTGGACGAGTATGAGCGTGCAATTGTGGGGGGGTGCCTGAGCATGTCCAGGCATGCATGTCCTTGAGCAGAGGCTTGGAAAAGGATTAAATGCCAAGTGCTCTGCGGAGCTCTGCTGAGGGCTAATGCCTGATGTATTAAACTTGCTGGCCTGTTGACAGATACCTGGTCTTAGTGGCTTTTCTGCTCTCTAGCAACACTCGTACAGTGCTTCATCAGTAAAAATTCTGCTGCACTGAGCTTAATTGCGTCCCGAGGCTGAGACCGCAGGGGTGCTGCGTGCGCATGTATGCTGAGACCTCAGGGTGCTGCATGCGCATGTGCACTGAGACCTCAGGGTGCTGCGTGCGCATGTGTGCTGAGACCTCAGAAGCTGCGTGTGCATGTATGCTGAGACCTCAGGGTGCTGCGTGTGCATGTGTGCTGAGACCTCAGAAGCTGCATGTGCATGTATGCTGAGACCTCAGGGTGCTGCGTGTGCATGTGTGCTGACACCTCAGGGTGCTGCGTGCGCATGTACGCTGAGACCTCAGAAGCTGCGTGCGCATGTACGCTGAGACCTCAGGGTGCTGCGTGCGCATGTATGCTGAGACCTCAGGGTGCTGCGTGTGCATGAGACCTCAGCGCGCTGCGTG
>VZTV01052295.1:0-33090 GCA_013400875.1 Anhinga rufa
GGAGAGAGACAGAAAAAAAAAAATTCTGGAAAAGGCACATGCTGGAAAATGGCCTTTGGGATGCTCGTAGTGCCTCTGTGGCTACCGGGCTTGCCTTGTCCCTGGGGGATCAGGCACCAGGAGTCCTGCGCTGGGTGTTTTTCACTAGAATAAGAAAACGTCTTATTTCAGTCTGTCACTTAAGACATCTTTCACTGGGAACATGAAAACTGAGCGGGGGGAGAGCCACTCTTCCTGGCAGAGAAGCAGAGATTGCTGCGCGGCTGACTCACCCCAGCAGTGCCTCCTCCTAAATGAGACACAGCAGCAGAGGCGCAGAGAGGAGATCGCCGTGAAAGGGAGGCGTACTGTGCGTGATCCTAAAATTGCAAAAATTATTTTCTTGTCAATGATGATTAAAAATTGGATTCCAGCAAAAGCTGTTGTACTGCATAATGCTTATCTTGAGAAATAAAAGATAGGGGTGGACCAAACTTCTAAATTTAATTTAAAGCATGAATAAATTTTCTAGACTTCTGTTACAGTGGAGATGACTTATGCATGCACTTCAGGCTTTCATTCCTCCATTGTTTCTTAAGTCTACATATATGTCCAGCCACAAGGGATAAAATGCAGTTAGATCCATGCTAGTGAATTGGGGCAGTGTTTAAGACAGCAAGATAAGACAAAACTGGAGTGTTTTTGTCTTCACCACTGCTGCAATCCCCAACCCTTTCCATTACCACAGATGTCTTTTTCTTAGCACCGTCATTACCATCTTGTCCGGAGATCAGTAGGAGAACAGGGAAAGTGAAGAGCCTGAGGGACAGAAAAGAAAAGAAGGCTCGAGTACCCACAACATCCTGCAGTTTCCTTCCAAAGCCTTCCGCTATCTCAGCAGCAACGCAAATTTATTCAACAGAGCAGGTGATAAGATACAAATCTGAATGCTCCAGCATGCTGGAAGTGAGAAAATGGAGGAAAAGCATCTACAGCAGCTCTTCAAGTCTCCCCAGAGCTCATACAAACCATGACCAATGTGCTCCATTCCCAAATTCAGTGAGAAGCAGTGTCACACCATCAGCCATTCTACAGACTAACAAACAATGTCACATATCACCTCCTGTGATAGCAGCCATCAGTAACAAAGAAATCTATATAGCCTCTAAGCCAGCACTGGGTCTAATGGCAGATCATGAATCAGATGTGCCTAACTGTTGCTAGAGCACAAAGTGGGATAGAGGAGCTTACCAGGAAGGGGTTTGTGGTTTGTATCCTTCCATACTGATTGTTGGAACTACGCCTGTCAATATTTCCTAGTTCCCACTGAGACCAGTGGCTGCATTTACTCTTTACAGAAGGTCTGTTTTAAAAACTAGTTTATTTTAATCCAAAATGCCACTTGCTGATCCTTCCTTCAAACCCAGAGTTTAAGGGAAGTACTGAACCTCCTTGGATGCGAGTGCTGACATTTGGGTGACGATGCTGCCTTCCCCATCTCGCTGCAGTCAGCTGCTCCCTGGGCAGCACTCCCAGTGCGCTGCCAAAATGCCTCTTTGTCCTGCAGATCCCATGGTCATCTGCTGATTTTTAACCCCCTTAAAGGAGAGCCTGTGATGGCCACAAAATCTTTCCCATCACAGGAGATTAACGGGGTATAGGTGATGAACAGGGCTATATGCATCCTTGCAGAAATGTACACATGAGGAGCAGATGGGGAGGTCAGGCTCCTGGTCACAGTCACACAGCTGGGCTGGAGCGGTGAGACTTTCCCCAAGGGAACCACGGGGACAGAAGAAACAGAGTGCCCTGGAAGTGGCTAAACCCACCCTGAGAGCTATCAGCTGAGCATCAGTGCTTGGGGCAACACCTACCCTTGCTCACCTGGCTGTTAGGGCGTGCAAAACCAGTTTGGATCTGTTTCCCAGCCCTTGCTCTCTTTCCTTCAGTCCCTCCTGTTCCTAGTTTGTAGAAACAACAGCATCAGCTTATTTTTCCTCATGGCTAAGTTTTCTGCAAGCCTGATAGGCATAATGAGCATGAGAAAATATTTATCTGATGCTGGAATCACAGCTTATGTGCTGGTGGCTGTTCTCATACATTGCAAATTGCTTTATTTGGTACAACTGTTTGGGGTCTGGTGTTATTGCAGGCACACTGAAGATTTATATCCAGACTTTTGAAGGCCTAGAATGCTTATAGCTTTATTTATTTTAATAGGATTTGTTAATATTAAAAACATCAGTGCATAACCTACAGGGAAAAGGATCTAACAGCTAAGAAATTATGGTCTTTTTCTGGCTCTGGTCATGGATCTATCTCCAATTACTCCCTAGCAAATTATTAATATACTGTTTGTTGTTATCCTCACCATTACTATCAGTGGTCAAGATCTGTCTGCATAGTGTGGAATTTAACCACTGCAGAGGCTGCAGAGGTAAAAAAAAGGAAGATATTTTTTCTGATGCTGCAGGAAGGCAGAGGGAAGGTCTGCGTAACCTCTCCCCTGCAAACCTGCAAGCTGGCTTGGGACTTTCACAGGTGCCATGAGCATTCAGCATCCCATGGGATACACCTTCGACTGGGCACCACCTATCTACAACAGCCTTTGCCCAGCGACTGTGGGTCACAAGCACTAAGGGGGATGGAGAGGATCCCAGGATGTTATATTACAGATTAGTGAGAAAAGGAGTAGTAATAATGTAGGAAAAAATGTACTAACTCACTGATTTGCATTAGGGAGCCATTAATTGCAGGCAAGAGCTCAACTGCAAGAAAGTGGAGAAACATGCAAGCGGCCGTGACTGCCTGTTCATACCCTGCCTTCCTGGAGGGGCTGTGCTGCTGCCGGCCCCGGGAGGTACCTGAAGGCACAGATTAATTGCACCATGCAAAGTACTGGGTTTATGTCCCAGGTTAGTTGGCCAGAGTGCCAGACTGTAATCCTTTAGTTGACTGAAGAATAATTAAACAAAGTAATATGGCCCATCTTTACTAATGTTTAATAATATAAATACTTCCTCAATGCAGTAAACCTCTGCTTTATTAAAGCACTCATTCTTTTCCATTAGGCTATTTGTATATTTTATGTGGTTTTCATTTTGCCAGCAATTTTACTGTCCATAAAGACTTATAGGATTTGTTCAGCAAATGAAATATTCTGTATTTGTTGCTGATTATTATTTTGCTTACAATAAATCCAGGGCAATATTTTCTAATATTTTCTCCCCAACAAAACTAGAAAATCTGGAGTCTGATCCTGCCTTGAAACTAAAAGAAAATACAAAGTTAATTTCAATAAAATTGTAGCTGTTTCACCACACACCTTAAGCGGATGTTTCCTAGCGATGGCACTTCACTCTTCAAAGATTTCACACCCATCTGACAAATGAACTGAAGTTAAATTGTTGGTTATGGCAGTGATTGTGTACAGTTTGAAAACCTCCAAATCAGCCTGAGTGCTTGGGGCTTCAGACATGCATTTGGCTAGACATATCCCATCTATTTTGCTAGGCATATCCTATGCATTTGGCTAGGCATATCCTGAGCTGCTGTTTGTTGTCCCTGAGGGGGATCCTCTGTGAGACCTCTTGAGAAGGGGCTGTTTCACCATGTTATAAAACACCTCTTCACGACAGGATTTGAGATCTTCTATATGCACACTGGTTACTGATGCTTGTAGGCTGTGATCTATTCCAGCAAGGCATACTGCTTCTTCAGATCGATAAGTCTGCTACATAACCAAGACAGTGCTTACAGGCAGTTCAGGACCAGATATTATGCCAAGGAGAAGGTTCAGCAGCAAGCAACGATGGCAGGAGAGGTACATTGCACACTTTGACTTTGACTCCCGGGTGTCTACCACAAACTCAGGCCTATCTACTTGTTTTGCCTCAGAGTAGCATATAGAAAAAGTGCTAGGTGGTATAAAGGTCCCCCCATGTGAGTTTGGACTCTACAGGTACCTATGAACGTTCATGAAGAAATGGGAACCAGAAAAGAAGAGGCTGAAGAGGACAAGGAGGAAAAGTCTGTGGAGGTTCCCAAGGACCGATGGGCTCTGGAGACTGGCAGACCCACTAAATCCACAAAACTGATGAACTCAGGTTACTCAGCATCCACCAGGTCTGCACAAGGCCACCAGCACATGCTGGCATCACCAGTGGGCTGCGTCCTTTGGTCTGCACCCAGGAGGCTGGTGGATGCTTAACGTTGACAAAAACCACGGGGTCACAGATACACCAATGAGGAAAAGGGCCCACTGAGGGGATCCACCAAGAGCAGCCCAGAAGCTGGTGGTGCCTCTGTACAACCCTCCACTCCCAAGGACATGGCTGGGTTGGGCTCCTGACTGCATCTTCTGCCACTGCCCATGACAATGTGCACGTGCTGAGTGAAAGCCATCTTTGCTAATTGCAGCACCTCCATGGCCAAGGAGGACTGTAAGGTTGTGGTCTAAATTTCCCCCGCCACGTAAGGGTAATGGGGATATGCAATAATTTGTGTCTTATTTAAATGTAAAATTCTGGAAATATTTGTTAATGGTGTGGCCTACTCGCCCGCATAAATGTAATCACACAGTGCATAAGGCACATGCTGCCTCAGCAAACTCATTGGCTGCAGAAAACATAAATAGATCCACTTTGGTGAGAAAGAGGAAAAGCATATGTTACTCTTCAAATTAAGAAAACATTGTATTATTTATTAAGGTCAAGCTCAAAAATCCTGAGACAGCTGCAGAACAGCTGCTTGTCGTCTGTCAGTGCAAAAATGAATCTTTCAAAATTAATTACAGGGAAAGCAAGCCATTTGTTTAAAAAGTCAATATGTTTCTAATAGGCAAAATGTCCTGAAGTGGTTTGAAATCTGTTAGAATTTTCGTTTTTGTAATTACATTTTAAAATGACTGGAAGAAAAAAAAAATTCAAGAGCTCAGATGGGGAGAGAGGCAAGTTTCTGAGAAAACTGGAAATCCCCATTCAGTAAAACTCATAGCAATAGTCTCTCTTGACTCAGTAAAAGCTAACAGCAAGTTGTGCATTCCTGTTTTAACATATCTTGATTAAGTGTTTAGTACAGAGTCATGGGTCAGAATAGTGCCGGCTGCTTTCTTTGTTGTTGAATATCAGATTTCCATTTTAAATGCATCTTGACAAGTTTCCTTCAGCTCGTGGGTTATATTTAGCACACAGATTTATTTTTGGGAATGGACATTTATGCTCCTGCAGAAATAGACACCGGTTCTTTGGTATTAAATTCCAACCTTGGGGGTTAGGGATGAAAAAGATGAGGAAATTACAAATATTTATATAACTCTGAGGTTTTAGGAAGCCTTTTGCTAGCATTTTTGCATAATGGGAAATCTGGTTTTCACAGGACAATGTACAAGAGGCCCTTGAGGCATGCAGCTCTGGTGATGCAGGCTACTGTGCAGTGTTTTCAGTAAGGATGGGTATCACTAGTGGCCATTTGAATGACGTATTTCCCCTCATACAGACTAAGCATAGGCATGGATTTTTAACCAAGTGCTCAAAATTACCTTTAACAAAACTGTGTTTTGTAGATAGGAGGATGAAGGGAATAAATCTTATTCTGAACAGAAATATTGATGAACAACTGGAGGATGTTTTCTGGACATGTGGCATGTCTACCCTGAGCCCATGTCCAGTGCTGGGCACTGCACACACGACAGCGCTGCAGCCCTGACTGGGCACTCGTGGGCCTGCAAGATGGTGCTGGGCTCTTTGGGTTCACAGCGAAGCAGACAGAGATGAGCTGGTCTTCTCCTCGCCCGTGTCCCCAAAGAGGATGTGGCTGTGCTGGCACTGCTGTGCTTTGTGACCAGGGGATGCCCACAAGGTGCCACCTCAGGGAGGACCACTGATAACAGTGGGGGACAGCAGAAGTGTCGTTACTGGTCCTGCGCAGCGGGAGCTGGTCCCATACGGCTGTGTCCCACCAGGATTTAACCACGCCATACCCTTCAGAGAACAAGGTGAGGTGACCAACACGCTGTCAGTTGCTTGTTCTTTTATCTTCTCCCCAGAAGAGGGATGTTTCAGTTTAAGTTGTGTAGCTAGTTGAGTTGTTCATTTTCCATTTGCTTGTTGATGGTATTTATTATTATTATTTGCATATGTGCTGCACTTATCCTAAGAGGAGGACAGGTCAAAGAAGCGTGCTCTGAATTTACAACAGCAAGCAGCGTGATCAGCATGGTCTTTTCCACTTTCCAGCAGCCCCTGAAAAATTGTGTTTAGTTCTGTGATAAGCTTTATCCTCCCCATACAGAGCAGGGTTAGCTAAATGACTGATTTTTTAGGTCAATAGTGGAATCTTAACATTAAAAAAAAAAATCACTGCAAGACAAATCAAGACTGAAACATTTCAACGTTTGCATCACATATAGAAAGTTTATTCCAGGGCAGCTTGGAAATTTTTGACTGGCTTCATTTTTCTAAGGAATTCATGAGAGTACAAAGCAGCTTGGCAGGCGGAGTAGAAGCCGGCTTTCCTCCCTCCAGCTCCTGACAGTGGCATCTTCGCAGCAGTGTACCAGGTCCAAGAGTGCACCCCTCTGCTGCAGACCTGGGCAGATGTCTGTCCACGCACAAAGCTGCCACTCAGCAGAGGATACAACAGTAAAAGCCCCTATAAAACATAAGGACCATGCACAACTCCAAGTGCAAGTAAAATGCATTATTAAATATACTTAAATCTGCATTTTAAGAGGCTTTTCAGGCTCCACTGAGTGCCACCCCGGGGCTGTCCCTGTAGTAGCAGGCTGGCTGGCAGACATGTGGGGCTGACAGCCCCTCCCAGAAAGGGGGTCCCACAGCAGGGGCTGCCAGGACATGCCTCATCTACAGGACCACTGTGCAGCAAAGTGAGCTCGCAGGAGACCATGCTTGGTCTTGGCCATGCTCATTTCTTGCTCCATGCTGGCCATGTTGCAGGAGATTTTCACCAAAATCTCCATGCCCCAGGTCAGCTGGAGAGGGCACACAGGTGGTTGCTGGAGAGGATGCTCCTCCTGCGTGCTCAGGTTTCCTCACCAAGGGTACTAGCCAGATCATTGCAGGTGGAGGTTAGGTAGCAAAGCGGCATGTATGCTGCATGGCTGATCAGGGAGCTGAGGTCCTGGTGTAAACCAGGAGTCAGCCAGCCTGGCAGTGTAGGTACCCCTGGGCAGGAGTCGGGGAGGCAAGGCTCTGAGCCCACCTTGTCCATGGGCCATGTGCTGAGGCCACAAGGAGTTCAGTAGGACCCAGCAAGGAGACCTTTGCCCTCAGTGCAAGCTCAGTGTTTGGGCTTTTGGCACAGCAAGGCCACCCCAGTCAGCTAGAAGGCATTACAGAAAATGCATCTCATTTTGGCAGGATGATTTGTTCAGTTGGGACCATTCTCAGATCTCACTCCAACCCCCAGTACACGCACAGCCCCTCCTAGCCTTCTCCTCTTTGAAAACTGAATAAATCTGGTTCCTATTTTATCATCCCAGTCATCAGCAGAAATATTGAGTCACATGGGGCCCAGGAGAGGTGCCCATGGAAACCACGGCTGGTGTGGCTTTGCTGGCCATGGAGCTCAGACCACGGTCCTGCAGCCAGCTTGTGAAACTGCAGATACTGGTGCTCAGTGTCACAGCCTTTCTGAAATGCAGTGCCTACCTCCTTCCCGTGGTCCACACGGCCTGTCGTGCTGGTGTGAATGGAAATGACCTTTGTTAAAGATCATATGTCCCCAACAAATCCCTGTTAGATGTTACTTATCTGTAATTATCTTCTAGGTGTTTACCAATGGTTGGATTATTTCTTCTGATTCTGGGAGGAGAAGGTAAACTGGCAAGTCTGCAATTCCCCAGTTCACCCTGTTCCCCACTGTAAAGATAAGCAGGCTCCTCACCTTACCCATCGTCCTCAGTTTTCAGTGCCAAGCCCCTAATTGCTCTCAAATTTGCTTCATCTGTTTTTCAAAATTCTCTGTGGAATTTCATTAGCTCCAGAGAATTTGGGGGGAAAAAATTAACTTACCGATTTGTGCTCTCAGCTGATTTTCTCTTCTAACCTGAATTCGTACCCTTTCTCACTGGCCTTCCAGGGAATGCTGAAGCAAAAAGAAACAAAACACTTCAGTCTTCTCAATATCATTTATAAATAGCTTTTTCTCCCTCTGAGTAGAAGACCAACTCTTCCTCTTATAATCCCCTCACTATTAATCTAAATTTAGAGTATTTTCCTGTTACGTTTCATGTCCCTTGCTAGTTGTATGACATTTTATGCATGGGCTTTCTAATTTTCTCCTTATATGCTTGTGCTATTCTTGTATGCAGCTCCCTAGATATATGACCTAATATCTAGCTCTATATACTTTCAATATGCCATCTATATGAGATCACTCAAAAGCTCACTATTCAATCATAATGTCTTTATGATGCTTTCTATTTCTCCTCCTTTTTTTTATAATATGCAGATTTCTCTGGTGCACTAATTAGTAGACACATACACTAAGTCTTTGCTAAAATATTGGCCAAAATAGACTTCAAACTGTTCACACAATGGTAAATACACTAACAAGGTCAACAGAGTGGTGAATATGAACATCTGCTGAAAAAGCAAGTAATAGAGAAAAGCTTTCCAAGGCTTGCACAGTGCTCATATGATAAGGACAGAATGTGAACTTATAGATGTGAGGGCAAATCAGGTACAAAGTACGTGATAACTTGAGAGAGAAATGTAATATGTTACTTGTTTTGGTCAATGCGTAAAAAGGAAGTGAAAAATTTCATAAATTTGTATTGACCGTGAAGATGACAATTTTTGGAAACAACGATATCCAGATGATGCCATGTGGCATCTGCTTGGTTCTTGATCATATTGAAGGCTCTGTGGCATTGCAGTAAGCTTTGGAGGTACAGAGACAACATCATATCCACTTATGTGAATTATCCCCCTCCAGGTTTGGAATTAATGTTCATCTTTGTTGCAAATTAAGCCTTCAGTGCCTCATGTCCATTCCTTACAAGTCCTGCCTCAGTGGCTCCAGTGCCAGCACCAAGCCTCCTCCTGCTCCATCCTCCCATGAGCTTAGTGAGAGCAAGCCCAAGTGTCCCAGTTTATAAACTTTCCTTGGCCCATGCTTGTTCACATCCACAGCAGAGCATCCTCCTGCCCAGCTGAAGACACAGAAGAAAACATGAAGGAGGAATAAAGTCATCTTCTTTAGCCTTTGTCCTGTAGTTTTAGCTACTAGTTATAGTTGTTAGTTGTAACTGTTATATGCACATATAACATAACTTTTATGTATATATATATTTAAAATATATATATATGCACCTCTTTTGTCTGGCTATACATGGCCATCATGACACTGTGGGTCTCCTTGAGCAGTGTGCTTGCTGATTTGCACCCATGCTCTGCAAACTTATTCCCTAGGTACAGTACAGAGAAACAAGGTGCCCATCCCAGGGCAGGACTCCACACCAGGGTCTAGATATATGGAAATTTGCATTGGTTATATTCAGTAGTAAGCCATGATCACCCAATTAATGGAGCAATAACTGGATCATTTGATTTGTCTTCATTCATCAGTGGGATAAACCCATTGAGGAAAAAACAGTTGTCTACACTTCTGATTTAAGCCATTCACCGCATCACCTAACCTTGGTAAAATTATTATTTTATTGTCATTTGCCCAGGTAACTGAAATGCATTATTCTTTTACTTTGCTGTAAGCAAAATAAAGCTTTAAATATCCCACTTCTCCTTATCCATTATTATGATTTGTCACCATTACATTGTACTCACTAAACTGATCTAAAAAGGATAATCTTGATGCTTTCTACTATGCTGAAGTTATTTGACCTTCAGTTCATCTCAACAGAAAGAAATCTTGGGAGGAAAGGTCCTTGGGACTGTATTAACTGTATTCATTATTCAGCTCGCTTCCATTACTCCCTAAGTGAAGACCTAAAGTAACAAAAAGAAATGCAGAATAAGAGTACTGAAAAGTTTTCTGTCTGGATTTTTAATGGTGTCCTGTCATTATGAATCTGCTCATTTAATTAGATGGTGGCTTACACTGGCTCAGTGGGTTTTATGTTATGTTTCATTACATTTCTAAGGATTTCCCAGGCCATCTAGCAGTACACACAGATAATAAAAGCTGTGCTTTTTTCAAGAACATTTAAAATTATCTTCAGATCTTCTTGGAATCTCTCAGAAGTGTAACAACAAAAATATGGGTTAAAATTCAGATTTATTTTCATGTCTTCCTCTTAAATAGATATAGCTTTTGTTTATTTCAGGAGTCACAATGGAAGCAATAAAATTCAGAGATTATAGAGAAAGTGAAAAGGGTTTTAAAGAGGTTTGCCTCAAACCTACAGAATATATTAGAAAACAAGACACCATCTTTGTAAACATCTTTGTCTAAAATGGTAAAAAAAATTATAGGAAGTACATCATCTACTACATCATATAGAGCTTTTCCTTCAGGTAAATAGATTAAAATGTGATCTCTCTGATCCCATTGCTGGTTGGATATAAACCAATTGATGGCCATGCTTCACTGCATTCACCTGTCAAATTGGCATGTATCCCACTCCCACCACCCCTGCCTCCTTGCACTGGTTTTTAGGCTTTTGCCTCCTACTGGGGCAAAGTCTTTTGTCTCACAGACCCAAAACTCAAATGACTGGAACCCAGTCTGGCATTGTCCCACATGACTAGAACACAAGAGTATGTCACCTCCTTAGTCTCATCCTCTAGGAGTTCAGGTTCTTCAGTCTGGGACACTTAATGTCTTAGGCAGAACCATGTTTATCCCTGAAAACTATAGTGTTCTGCTTACCTTAGGCATCCAAAGGAAGCAGTTCTGCACTTACTATTAGTCCAATAGTTACTGCAAAAATTATAAAACTCTCAAGAAGACAAGCAGGCAGATTTTAAGGGAAAATTATAGCAGGTAATTAAATCAAAAGTTAATTAATTTCAATGGAAACAGCACAGCTGTAAGATGTCATTTGGAAAATCACTTCTACTCTAGCAGCTCACAACCTATTTAATCTATTTTGTGGCATCTAGTCCTGCCCCTCCACAGATCTCTTTTGTGAGAGACGAGCAGATTATGTTGTAAAGCTATGGAGAGACAAGATGTTGTGTGGTAGAGAGCACAAAAAATACTTACATTGGTTGGCCTAAACAGAACTGGGCAGTTCAAATTAACACACAAAGTGCAAGCTGGCCACAGGACCACTTTTCCAGTCTTTCCAAGGCTGGCTCAAGGACAGACTTTTGAGCATTTTCAGATTCCTCCTCTTCTTCATGCCCGAGATCTGTGGTTTTCCTACCACCCCAACAGCCAAACCTGCCATTTTTATTACATGCCTTGCTACTGGTACAAAAATGCCTCCTCCAATAGGAACAATTTGTTCCTATCTCCTCAAGCACTGGCAAAGAGTAGGAGCAGTTTTACACTTGTTGATAGAAAGGACATGCATTTTTCTACCATTTCATTTAAAAATATTGCAGCTGAAATGAAGATTAAGATTTGTATTAACCTTAATCGCCTAATTGATTTTCCCTATTTTTTGTACTAGTCTTAGGAGTCAGCATTATGGCTTCAATATTTGAATCCAAGCGATCTACTACTTCAGATGTCAAAGTTCAAGGGATTTGCAGTGTCCACAAGTGGTGTGAGAAAAACTTGATTTGTAAGGTGGGGTCAAATTAAAAATGCAAAATAATAAACTGTAAAAACAAAAGAAGGAACAAATTCCAAAACAATAAACAAAGCCTGCATTGCGTGCTGGGAGAATCTCTAACAAGTTTTGAATCTGGGGAACACACTCATTTTATCTTTCTGCATCCTCTCTCTACCTACCCTTCCTGACGGGCAGAGTCCTCCTGGATTGTATCAGGCTGTTGTGAGTTCAGGTAGATTTGCACCAGTTGCACCCATATGCATCCTTATGCAGATGCATTTCCCTTCTTTTAGATGGGAATAACCAGCTGCACAGCTATGGGATGAAGAACAAATGCCTGGGTAACGGGCTCTGCAGAGAAGGGCCCAGGGTGAATCAGAGAGCAGGATGAGTCAGTTGTGCTGACCCACTGAGGAGAAGGGCAAACACCCTGTGGGGCTGGACAGATGACTTAGCCTGCAGGACATAAGGGTTAACCCCTCCATGGTCCCCACTGCTGCTGGTGACTCCACTGCAGCCGCGTGTTCAGCTGTGAGTAACATGCCCCCAGGAAGACATGGTGCAGACAAGGGGACCTCAGAGGATGGACATGAGAGGTCCGAGGTCCTGTCCTGTGAAGGAAAATTGAAAAAATTGGAATTGTGTAGCCTGGAGGAGAGGAGCATTAGTAACACTTCTTGAGGACAGAAAAGGCTCTTGTGAAGAGGAATGCAGTAAACTGGATTTTGTGTCCTAAAAATATCTGTACTGCATCAGACCAAAAGCTTGCCTCCCAGGATCATGTCTCTGACAGCACCAAAGTGGATGTCTGGGGAAGTAAGGAAACAGGGCACATGTTTGAAAAATACTTCCCCCAAACGCTCCAGCCCCCAGTTGCCTTCAGTTTGGAGACTTCCCAGCCGGGACCTTCATGTTCTCTGCAAGTAGGACAAGCAGCCACAGACCTGCCCTGAGGAAGGGGCATTTTGGGTTGGCATCAGGAAATCTTTCCAACACAAGGACAGCAAAGCACTGGAGCAGGCTGTCTCGGGAAGTGATACTCTCTTCATCAATGCAAAGCAGAGCTGGATCCTATCTTGAAAAGCCAACAAGCCTCCATTTAAAAATAAATGCTACCAAATTCAAAATAACTGACAGCAGAATGAATGACATGGCACTTTCTTCTCCCTTAATGATCTGATTTTTGGCCTGAATGTGACCTGGCCTCTGAATTTACAGAGCTGGCACCCCTGCTCTGGGGGAAGGAGCACAGTCACAAATGTAGAGCAGGCTGTTGGGTATTTACACACTGCCAGCTGTGCCACAATTTGGGGCAGAAACAAAATTAAACTTGCTGCTATTTTGGCAAGAGACAGAAGGAACGAGGCTTAGGCAATCTGTTATTGAAAGAAGATACTGTGAAAATAACCACTGAAAAAGTATGTGTAAGGTAGGTCTGAGTGATATGTGTAAAATTTAACAATTTAACACTTATTCTTACATAATATGCATATTATTATATCATGTTTATGTTTTGCATTAAATGTTATAACATGCTAATTGGACCTTAATATAAAAGCTAATAGATATTTATACTTGTAAAAAATGTAATAAGTGACAGCATCAGTCACTGAGATGATGTTTCTTGTACAGCTTTGGGAAGCTTTTTAAGTTGCACAGATGAAAAGAGATAGTCAAAAATGCATATATATTATATAGATGCTATATAGATGCTATGTAGACAGAGTTAAATATCAAAGGGAGCTGCCTGTCCCTTTGATAAATCAGAATTCATGGAGAAACTTGAAAGAAAACATTAAAGCCAGGCTTGAATTCTCAGCTCACCTCTCCCCATTATTTCCACCAGCAGAGTGTGAGCTGGGGTATCGCTTTTCTATACGGTCCAGGAGTTACATAGTCATTACTGGAGCTGACATTTGCTCTCACTCCATCCATTTCCTTAAGATTATTAACGTCAAACAAAAAGCCGGTTTTACACAGTTGATCCTTGACCTTCGCTCATGTTCCCATGGAGCAGGCTCCTTTTTCAGCAGCTTCAGCCCCTGCTTCCTTCTGTGAGTCATCCAGCAAAGAAACACTTACGTTACTAAAGTTATCCTTTGGATCATGCTGTGATGATCGTTTCTGTGGCATATTGTTTGCTCCTCTGTGCTTCTAATTATCTCCTGGAATAGCTGTGTCTGAGGTACAGCATTTGATTGCTTGACACTCAAATAATTAAAACACTTCTGGTTTGGGGAAAAACCGGTGAGAAATGACTGAGATCAATTTATTCTCACGGATCTGTAAAATTCACATAACAACTTCCCATTGCTAGGGCTCAAACCTGCTTGTGCTCCAGTGGACAGGGATGTGGGGGGGTTCAGCGCATGCATTGCTGATATTGCTTCGACAGGACTGCGCATCTGAAATGCACCTGGGAATGAATTATGTGCATGCTTTTTGTTCTAATGATTCACAGAGATGCCTGAGTAAATAAATGCAGCTCGATAAGGAACTTTGTTTCGATGGTTCATTTGGTCTGTGGTTCAGTAACCTCAGGAGCTCAGAGGCAGTTTAGTGAGGCTACACGTCCAGCCAAGGCACTAAAAGCATCAAGCTTTCCTGACCCCACCCTGAAACACTGCTTGATTTTTATTTTTTCTGTGCTTAGTCACATAGTCTGAACAGCACTGAAAAGGGACAGGATCAGCCTAGTCTTCAGCGTACTCAGACTGGGCTTTGCTTTGCCACCTACATGAAAGTTTATTGTGGAAAACATCTTAAGGTTCTTGTAATAATTCACATAGTGCACAGGGTATTTCACTGTATACCACAGTAAAGAAGCAGTTTTAAAGTTGGTGGTGGAATCAGCAGTGAACAGAGTTGGATAACTGCGATGCCTGAATTTCCCCCTTATCATCTGGTGGCACAACATGATGGAAGAGGCGCGTGCCCAGTTCCCACATGCTGACCACCTTGGGCCTTGTTTGTTCTAAGCCTCATAACAAAAACAAAGCATTCAAACAAGAAATACCTGATTTCTTGTTTAGGAAGACAGCAGAGAGGACTAAACCAAAATAAGGCATAGGTACCACAGCACCGTAAGATCCAATCCTCTCAAAGGAGATCTGACCCAGTGCTGAACCCAGCCACCCTCTTCACATATTGGACTATGAATTATAGGGGACCTGTGATCTGCAAAAATGCACCTAGAGAGTCTTTATGTAACTTGTTTTTGTGTCACACCAGTCTGAAGGTCAATAGGGCTTATATATAAGCCAGAAGAAAAAAAAAAGGCATGTGGCAACAAATGCCTGACACGCTGCTAATGGAATTGAGTGGCCCGGGGGAGAGAGGAAGGGATATTGAGCGATGGAGAGCTACCGATGGCAGCACCAAGGTACCAGGATACACCAAAAACAACACCTTGTTGTTATCCAGCACCCTGTCAGTCCCTCAGGAGGAGCTTTCTGTGAAACGGCGGGGCACTTGGTACCAACTGTGCAGACTGTTCCCCCATGGATAACCACACAGCTCCCAGGCGCTGGGTGCTCCTGACCTCCCCCCTCAGGGTTTATTCTTTTCCTTCCGCTGATGGAGTCCCAGGGCAGAATCACATACCTGTGCTCTTTTTCCACTAGTTAGCGTGGGTGTGGAAACAGTATTTTTACATTTCCTTTCAGCTCAGGGTGAGACCTGGGAGGTGTTTTTTCACTTCTACATTCTCTATAGGTACTGAAGTGCTTTCTCCTTGTAATCACATCTTCCAAGGACCAACGGCTGCCTGCAGGACTCAGAGAAGGAAGAGACATTAAAATTAAAAAGGTCCCAAAAAGCAGATTTGTGTGCAGCTGAATGAGTAGAACATATTTTCCTGCAAATACAAATCCTTTGTCCCCTAAACACGTCCTTTCTTCCATAACCTTCACTCCTCTCTTTGTCCTCTATGGCCTTCCCAGGTGGTGGGACATGACACATCTGAAATGAATTGGGTACTGTGGCCTCGCACTTACTGCTTGCTTGGGTAGGAGCTGCCAGCAATGAGTAATACTGGAGTTTTCTCTGCTTTTTTCTAGGTGGGAGTGTTAAAAGGCTTTCACTATCACCTCCCCACCAGATCTCACAGAATCCGTAGGGATGACTGACCTTTGAAGCTTCTAGCCCTCTGTATCATGGGCTCAGGCATTGTGAGAAAAGAGAGGGAAAGAAAGAGAACATACTCAGGTAGTTTTGTTTCCTTAGAAAACCAGGCTAAAGTCACAGTGGAACTAAAGAAATGCCTTCAGGTGAGATACACTGCATTGTGTTTGTCTAGGAGAGCTAGGATGCCATGGACCGGGGAACCTTGGCACTTGCCATGGATGGAGACCACACTGATGGTTGCTGATAACAAAACCACAGACCTAAATAATTTGGTACTACATGCAGGCATTTTCAAGGTCTGCTTTTTATGGATTTCCATGAAATGCATAATCTCATGGCACCAAAATCAATTATGAAACAAGAATTTAAAAACACTTAAATAAAAAAATTATAATTAAGTAAAAAACCTGCAGTAATATACAGGGTCCTTCTTCCTTCTGGCTATTAATCAGTGCAGAGCCTTTTCAAATCATTTGTACAGTATGTCAGCTTGTCTCCCCACAAAAAAAGCAAACCCAAACCCCCCCAAAATCCTTCTTGCAGTATGAAGGGCAAAGTGACTCATGTTGCACCACAGGAGGAGAGAAAGCAAATCCCAGAGTCATGGGTCTTTCATCAAAAGCTGGGACCTTCCAGGTAAACAAGGTAGTATAATTTCAGATGCAGCAGCTCCTCTTCATTTGCTGCTTGTTGAGAGAAAACATTCTATTTTCCTGATAATTTACTAGACCAACTCCTCTTCAGGCAATGCCTGTGTGAGTTTTTTCATATGGGGGCAGTGGGGCATGGCAGGTAATGGTTTACAGGTGGTTCTATTTACTTCTGCAACTCAAGCTCTGAGATCAGAAATAAATCTTTCTCCAGTGAACATAAGCAACTATTTCAGAGTTATTTTCTGCTGTATGCCTCAAAGTGTAGCGGGCAGGTCATTTTTCAATTTGTTTAGATTCAGTTGGCAGGGCTAAATGAAATGTGGTTGATGATTTCAACCTCCCTTTTGGATGGCATTCCAAAATCCCACAATGGGATGCAACGGGTAGTCTTCATGTAGAGAAACTGCAGTGATTAAGACAGCATGTTGTCTGAATCTCCTATTACCCTTTAGGCATGTAAAACTGAACATGTACATGGCGCAGAGTGTAGAAAAGCTCAGGCTTTGGCACTTGCACTGTGTTTGTCTGGCTGTCTGCTGTAACAGTCTCTTGGCTTTTGTGAAAACAAATATTTTCGCAATTTGTCATTCTCTCTATGAGCTGTGAACACATACAAAATTAAGATAAACATCAGAGGGCAAACCAAATTCTTTTTTCATGTTGCAGCACAAAGTAAACTAAAAAATGTAGCTGCCAGACTCAGAAGCACTTCTGTTAGCACAAGTCAGTTGCTGCAGCACTGACTGTCTCATGGTTCACTTCACCATACACCAAGAAACTGCAAGCTCAGGTCAACACCCCAGCTGCCATATGGCGTTAGTTCTCATGTGCTGCAAGACCAACTTTCAGCATGAAGATTTCCAGGGAGATCTGTATTACTCTTCACTTCCCTGTACAGAAATGTGTAAGAAGTCAGCCAATCTATCGAAGCTGCCTTCAGCAGAAAAACAAAGCATTTTACCGACATTTCCGTATTTGCTTTGGGACACCATAGCACATACCACAGTGGGAGCAGGAGCTCGATTAGCAACACAGCAGGATGGGATGGTGGTTTGGTCTCCTGTGTCCCCAGAATGGCCGCAGCCCTTATCTCCCTCTCCCTGGCTTCTCCCCAGGATACACTAACTCCAGGTACCTTTACTACTACACCTATTTTTCAAAGCCTCTTTCTTTTTCTACCTTTTTATGTTTATTTTTTTTAATTTTCCTGGCCTCCTCTGTTGGGCTGTATCCTTGGAACAACTTCACTCTGATCCATTTTTCAGCCTATAGCCCAGTACCTCTTCAGTCCTAGATTTTTACCTATTTTTCCTGCTAAAGCTTCCCTTATTCAGGAGAGCAACTTGTTGCTGATCTTGCATCCTCAGTACAGAAACACCCTGTTTCCATACTGAGAAAAGGGGAACGTGTTTGCCTGTTTCTCATCTCATCTCTCCCTATGGTGCTCCCTCACCCTATCTCCCAGGAAGACAGAGAACATAAGTATTTAGTTCAAGTTCTTTGTTCTTCTCATTGCAGTATCTGATCTCCTTCCAGAAATACACAAAGCAAAGTGACTGGCACCTGTCACATCTCCGCACTTTCCTCCTCTACCCTGGGGAAGAAGTGTGTGCAAAGGAGTATCTTGGCTTTGAGCCTGTTTATTTTAAGCCTGATTTTTTTAACACAGGACTTATGCACCACCCCAGACGCTACCAGACCATCTGCTCACTTTCAATCTAACTTGACAGAGAGACAATGGTCTTGGAGACAAGGTGCTATGATGAGGGCCAGGAAGAAGAGAGAGAGATGAGTGTGTCTCGTCTCTCATCTCAGGGAGAATCTGCAGCAGGATTTCATCCCTATTCAGATGGTGGGACCTTGGCTCCAGGACAGCAACTGTTGGTAAAGAAGACTTCACAGATCACCTTACTGAGGTCTGTGACAGCCCTTATTCCTAGGCAAACCCTGTCTACAGTTTGCCACACAGCTGAGGTCTTTCAGAAAACAGCATGGGGACAACTCTCTCACATCATATTTTGGCAGCTAGACCACAGCCAGTGCACAGCACACAGGGACCAGGAGCATCTCTAAGGTGGCCATTGATCAAGGCAACCCACACACTGATAGCTCCTCTAGCTGCCCTGTTATCAGCCCCAAACCTTTTCACAGCAGATGGAAGTTGCAGGAGTGGAAGCAGCTGGGGGCTGCCTCCCTAACACCCCTCCTTGCCTGGCCGCAGTGGGGAGCGGCTGCAGCTCCTCCCCAGGCTGCTGGGGAAGACCCGCGGGATGTGACTTAGCTAAGTGTTCTCTCTTGGTTCTGTTCTCCATTCCAAGAATTACTTCTGTCAGGAAGGATTAATGAAGCATTTCATTTATTAAATGGGAGCATTTGGCTTCAGCAAACTCATCTAGCTGTTTACTATTTGCTTTTATGCACATTTGTTTTTGACAAATGTTTCTGTTTTAATCCGTACATTTGTTATAATCTCTTCCTTTACTTCAGTGTTTTTCAAAGTTAACAGCATTAATAAACATTTATATACCACATGCTGAACAAAAGCACCTGCCCACAAACACTATTTACTTAATTTGCTTAAGCCACCTAGTTATTTATTTACCTGGCATCCAGTTAAAAGGGATAGCAGACAGCTCTCTAGCTTAACACAGTGTTGGCAAAAAGTATTGGCTTAAAACTTATACATAATGCATTTGATAGGGGTGAAAAGCAGCTCTCTGAAATAATTCTGAGCTCCCAAATACACTTATTGCCTTATATCACATTTTTAGATTTGTTTTCTGATTTTTTTGTGTCTTGGTTTTTTGTGTGTAGAGAATGTAGAAAAAGAGAGAGGGAATGAAGTGGTTTTAAAACTCCAGCTGATTTTAAAGAACACTTAATATGTGGGGTTTATTTTTCCTTGTGATGTTCCTAAGAGCTATTGAGAAGATGGCAAAGTGTATTTATTGGTACACCAGACTGTGAACACTTGCCCATGCTTTATTTAAACACGTACAGCTTGTACTGCTGATGTGAGCAGAGAGGGGTTGAGGTGATAACTGATTTGCACCTTTGCACCCACCATTTGGTACTTGCTTTGATTTAGGCTTTCCTTTTTCTTTCACTGTCTTTCAAAATAGATGAGTTTTATGAGGCCTAGGAACTTCAGATGTTTGGGATATCTGCTTGTTGTCTGGGCCAAAAAATAACACTCCCTGAGCATAACTACTCAGGAAAGTAAAGTGTGGTCAGCATATCCGACATGCTGATTCTGAATCCTATATTGAATATTTAAGAAAAAATGTAAAAAATATGTAGGAGCTATCAAAAAATGAAAAGAAAGGTGTGTGCTGTACAGCCAAGATGCTGAAGTGCTGGGAACAGAGGAGGTCCTAGAGGCGAGCTGCAATAAAAAGCTACTTGCGTTATTCAGTAAGTGGCAACAACTTGCTCATCCACAAAATACCATCTCTGAAAATCTCATTGTTTCTGGCCCCAGCCATCAAGACTGTTCACGTATTTTATATTTCATATTTAAACAAATGTCAGGAACTAATCAAGGAATCAAGAGCAAAGTTCAGGTCTGCTCTGTCCCAGCAAGACCTCTGTCAATGAGGTTAAAGTTTTACCCCTAATCTTTTCCCATTGCACGTCCTATTGCTGGATGTATAGATTTGTCAAGCTCTTCTGAATCCTCCTGGTCACTACAGTTTTCCCTTTAGAGCTGTGTCTTAGGCATGGGGAGCCCAACGTCAGCTCTATGAATTACCGTTGTGGAGAGCCCAAAAATATTGCAATTCACATGCAGAGAAAAAGGCCTCTGCATTAAAATGTCTTCTAACTATGTGTCTCATGTGGTTTACCTCTCAGCGACAAGCTAGAAAACACTTACTCTTCCTTCTTTTCTGTCATATGAAGATGTTAATGGTTTCCCATGAAAATCAGAGCGGCTCCGTACTAGTCATGGTAGAAACAGTCAAAAGACAGCTCTTGCCTGAAGAGCTGGGCAGCAGAAGGGTGGTGAGAGGGAGACCAGACAGGGGAAATGGCAGAAAGAAATAAAAAAATATGGGGCAAGAGAGAGTTTCTTACCTTTTGTAGGAGAACAGGGAGGACAGGTCAGAGGCAAACTTTGCACACATTGTAAGCCAAAAGATCAGAGCTGAAATGAAGTGACACACCAGCAAGCCCCAGGCGGGCTGGAAACCAGACCTTCCCCCTTGTTTAGCACATTGTTGGGCAACAGCATCACAACCACTTTCTGCTCCCTTTTTGGAAGAAAAGACATTGTCTCTGTCATCTTCTCCATTTCTCTGTCAGAGAACCACCTGGAAAGGCTGTGGGAGATGCTGCAGGAATGGGGTTTCAGCCCCGAGCTGAACAGGTACTGTTACTCTCAAAGTGCAGGCAGAGCAGGCAGCCATGCCTCCCGGCAGAGGTGTGGAGAGCCTCGGAGCGTGATCCTGGTGCCTGGCCATCCTCCCTAGGTCTTACAGCAACAAAGATTTAGGCACCCACGTCACTTTAATCTGGGCTCAGATTAGAAAAAGAAAAAACCCCAAGGAACTGAATTTTAACACCGCAAGTGTGAATCAGAGAAACTGCCTATGTCCACCTTTGAATTTGTTGCCTACTTCCATGACATCCAGAGATCCAGGAACCTTTTTTTTGGTCAAATCATGAATTCATCAAGACATGTGAATTCATGTTTTTTCAGACAGAAATTGGCTTAATCAGACTAAAACCTTAAAAACTAAGTTTTGTTTCTTTTCTTTTTTTTTTTTCCAGCATATTCTGAATTCCATTACAGGATGGCGTTACCATTCCAAGGGACCTAAGTTTTCAAACAACCCTTAAAGGATTTAGTCCTCCAAAATGAAACGTTTGGTTTCCCATCAGATTAATTGTTATTTACACAACTCTGTATCCGAGTTTTGCTGAATTCTCTTGAATGCAGCCTGTACTGGCTGTCACCTGCCAGAGAAAAGCTTTCCATAATGATCTGATTCCCTCACAGTGATAATGTTACGCTTGAAATTCCAGCATTGAAAATTATTTTAATTAGCTTATGTTTTCCCACCATCTATTGCTTTAAACCAGAACTGCCCTTGTCTAACAGTGAACTTCTGAAATATTTGTTCTCTGAACACTTTTTATGCAAATGTCCCTCGATTTTAAATTAAAATTTGTTTCAAGTGCAGATTAGGGCACTCTTTTAGAAATGCGTTGGTTTGTTTTAACAAACTGTACCATCTGGCGAGGTAATATGTCCCTGCCACTGTGCTTTTAGCTTTATTACATCAGAAACTTTCCCAGTACCTAAGACCAAGTCTGGGTTGTATATTAATCTCTGCATATTAATTAATTGCAAAGCTTTAAACATATATCTTAATATCATGGTAATAATTTCTGAAGATCCTAAATATGCATTTGGGTGAATGAGTTACTTTATGCTGACATCGAGTGGTGTCTCTTTGGTCAAAATACACCAGCAGAGCTGCTGTATGCTGCAACTGATTTGGCGCTGGCCCAACAGCAAAATATTTGCGTTCCCAGCGCAACTGAGGCAGCATTGAAAATTCAGCATACAAAAGGGCTGCCACTCATCTGCGCAGCAAAACTGTGCAAACTGAGCAAAGCCAATTCAGTGCATTTTCCCCTTCCCTTTTCAGCACCGTACTGGTGTTTCGTGCCCTTTCCCAGTGTAACTGGGCCCAGTGGCCAGCACTGGTGGTCTGAGTAGGATGTCCCCCATGCCTGTAGGATGCTCTCCTGCACAGCCCTTGGGGATCAACTCTGCTTTGCACCCCACACCATGGTGGCTGACCCTGAGCAAGGCAGGGTGGGAGGGAGACCAGCTTCAACATGCCCTAAGCAATGCTGATGCCTGTTTGCATCTCCCAGTTAACACTGCTACTGCCAAAAAAGAGCTCCACCTGGTGAAGGGGATCAGAGGAAAGGGAAGGATGGGGTTTTGCTACCTCTGTGCCCACACCGCCATGTAGCAGTGCAGCACAGGCGGCCCTGGGGCTCGGGTTTGGGGGACGGGCTCGTGCTGAGGTCCAGCCACTCTCACTTTGGATCACAATGAAGTTGTCATTGCTCTTTGGATGGAGAAATATGACATGCTTGAATTTTCCATGTAGGCTTCAGAAGAAATCAGAAGAAATTGGGTCCACTGTACCATTTTCTAAAAGGCTTGTTATGCACATCACCCCACATCACTCTGCCTCTCTTGAAATTTAAGAAGACAATTTTTTCTACTTGCCTGATCTTTTAGACCAGCCTGGAGAAGCAGATCTTTTAAAGCACAGCGATGAAAGCATAGGAGCAGTGTGCGGTGTCAGCATCGGCTGTGCTGCTCCTGCACCTCAGACTGTCCCTGCAGACTCCCACCACCACAGTTCCCACAACCACAGTTCCCACCACAGCTGAGGTGGTTTGGTGGGTGTGAGGACAACCAGGCAATACAAACAGGACAGGACAACTGGTGCCTTGCAGAAACACACTGCCTGTTTTATTTTTTTTTTTCCCTCAACATGATTTGTCTTTGTCTGGAGAGATTGGGCCAGGGGCAGGTAGAGATGGTTAATGAGGGCTTAATCAAAGGCTGTGCCACTGGTTGTGAAGTCCTCTCATAATTGGCAGGCTTTCCTGTGTTCCGTTTCAGCTGCAAAGTGGGCATGAGGGCTCAGAGTCCTGTTAAAGGTGACACGATGTGCTCAGCTGGAGGGAAACGGCTCTCTGAAAGCCGTGACTCAGGTGGCCCTTGGCACGCACAGACTCACTGAGCCACCCCCTGCATTCATCCAGCCTTGTCAAAGCCCAACACAAAAATAAAATCATTCATCGTTCGTGATTAAATTAGTGCCCCTATAAAACTTCAACATGCCTTCTGAAAATCAGCCACATTCAGAAAGCGCTCTCCTAAATATTTCATCAAAAGCTTCCCACGGCAGTGGCCACACAGCAAATCTTTTTTATTTACAAGGACAGTGTTTTAGTTTAATTGCAGTGTTTAAAGACAATGCAAGTTCTCCACTGAATTGCCTCTCACACAGAGGCTCGCACCCGCATCCCACCCCTGCTTTCCAACGAACATTTGTGCAGAATGTGCCTCATTGTGTTTTGAAACACACATCATTTCTTATGCAAAGATTCATAATTTGGGGAAGTTATTTTAAGTAGTATGAACAAGACACTGTGGGAGCAGCACAGGGGTGATTAAAGGCATTTGTGCGTTGTACAATGCCGTTACTGAGGCACCTCGGGCAGTCACTCTGTTTGCAGCATAGACTATGTAGGAGGATATAATTCCTCTCTGTGTGTTGTAATGATCAGGATTCGTAGTTTAAAACCAGGGTAAGGTCTATGGTGCAACTCAATGTAAAGAAAGCATAAAGTTATTAATGCAGGAGTACAATTGTTATCATTAGTGCTATTTGTTAAGCGTTAATTATATTCTAGGCTTAATGCAAGTCATGAAACAGCAGTTCCTGCTCTGAACAGATTTGGTTAATACATGGTCTCCACTGGGTCAGCTGGTAGGTCTCCTTCACCTTCCTGTGGTGGAGTTTGCTCCGCTTGGCACTAGCGGCCGAACAGTGACCGAGCCACACGTGTGCTGTGGCTCTTGCTAAGGGAGAAGTTGCTTCTTCAGCAAGTATTTGTTAAGAGAGAGCAGGGGTTTGGAGCTGGGGCTTTCACATACTGGAGAATACCATCAGAAGTAAATTATGGGGCAATTTTAAAACAGTGATGTCAATTTTCTTACCTAATTGTAAGGAATCTTAAATTCACCCTCACGTGGAAAGGAAACTCTGGTATAATTAATTTGCAGTGATTAGTGAGGACTGAATTGGAGAGCAAAACTTGATGTGCCTTTACATAGGGCACAGGAACAACATTTTATGGCTCTCTGTAACACTGGTAACAGCAACCAACACCAGTTTTTCTGAAACCAGGGTATTCCCTGGGGTGCTGTCTTGCATTCCAGCCCTCTGAAGAGCTAGTTATTCCTTCAAGAGTGACTTTGAAATCTCAATCACTTTCATGCTTTTTCTTGCCTAAAATTATTAAAAATATGGCTCCTTTCCTGAAAAAAAAAAAGCTGTCTCCTGAAAGCTTCGTTATTTGTTATGCTCAGGAAAATACAAGTGCTCCCTGATTCATTTTTTTTCTCTGGGGAACTCAGTTACAGAGCTCTGATAATGAGAGGAACTTTTCAATCTTTTAATATAAATAGATGGGTTTATTAAGCTTAAGACACCAACCAATCCTTCAACAGACATTCCTACTGCCAGCTTTAGAGGAAAGAAGGCCTCTCAGTTCAAAGGCAAAACCATATTAGCATACAGGACACAGGCAGCACTTGCATTTTTAAATGAGGTTAATGTGTGCTTGGCAGTAGGATGAAAAAGCCATTTTGCAGTCTCCCATTTTCTTGCTCTTCTAAAAATGCTCTCAGGCTGCCACAGTTTCTCCTTCTCACCTTCAGACGGTGCTTTATGCAAGATGTGCCATAGCTAAGAAGAGAGAAACCAAATGCTGCTTTACTTATGACAAGTCTTGGCTGCCCCATTAAATGTGGGTTTACCCAAGGGATGTGGGTTTACCCAGAGAGATACCCCACCACCAGCTGTGCCAATCGGCCATGTACATGTGCAATGAACCCAATGTCCTATCTCATTTGGGCAGTTCACACAGCTCCTGTCAGGCCAGGTACCATATAGCTTTCCAAAAGTGATGCCATGCTGATGGATTTGGTGAAACCATGGAGGAGGGTGATGGGCCACAAGTTCAGAGGATCTAGAAACATCACTATGTGCTCATGCAGAAAAAAATCACTTTTGGGTGGTGTTATATAAAAAGAGCACAGCAGCAATAATTCTGAGAAAGGAGAAAGCTTTAGGGAGCTACTGAGACAGGCTCTGTGAGGATTCATAACCCAGGAAACAGAACAGACCTTTCATCAGAAGGCAAAACAAAGTGCAAAGGTTTTGTGATGGGCTGATAGCACTGTTTAGAGATGATGTGCTGTAGAGAGGCTGTGACTGCAGAATCTCCTCACTGCTCAAGCTGTTACCATTTGTGCACCAGAAATGAAGAGGACAAAATTAACAGTGTAAAATACTGCAAAATGTGTCATTAAGTTTCTGAATATGCTGAAACAGAAAATGCCAAATGACGAGTGGCTCCTAGTCATCAGAAAGCTTACTAACCCAGAGGCAGAAGGAATGATTGATCTCATAACAAGAAGAGTTGCATCTTTGAAGTTACATGAACACAGTGGAATTTAGCCACGAAGGATATCTGTCATAAGACAGATGGTCAGTTTGGAGTTCTGCTCCACATCATGCATGGATGTTGCAAGGGAAAATGTTTCAGGTTACCCAACCATTTACTGTTTCCCTGGCTAACTGACCAGCCTGCCATAGATCACCAGGTGCTGATAGCTGAACTGAGAGCAGCAAACAGCTCAGCCTCTGGGCAGACCCCGTGGCAGGTGAGGAAACCTCCATGTATGAGATGGGAGTGAGTTAGCTCCTTGGTGATCAGACCTGAAGCAAGATTTGATCAATGTGCCTCCTTCAGGCAGACACTTCTGTATAATTTCAGCAGTACAGAAAGAAAACTAAGCTCATTAGCTAGGCTAAAACAACTGATAAACTCCTCTGCCAGGGTGTAGTCTTTCAGTTACAAACAGAAAAAAAAAAAAAATCGTCTGTCAAAGTATGCTTAGGTGCTGTGTGCTTTGCAGTCATCAGCAGTTAGCATGGATCTTATTCAAATCCTAGATAAGCTGGGAGACTGAATATTTTGTTCAATTGCTGAAGGAACCAATAATGGTCTTTTGCTCCAGAAGTTAAATTGAGCCTCAAACCAAGATGTTTTCCTGCCAATAAAGAATCACCCCTACATACACTAGTCTTACTTGGGGAAACACTAACGGAAAGTGAGAAAAGATTTTTTGTATCATGTGAGTGGAATTACCCATCTGTCTGCTTTCCCTGGATCACAGGAAGATGGCTGGGCATCTACCATGTGTGACATGAAGAAGAGTCTGGTGTGGACCTGCCATTTTTAAACACCAAAATGAACTCAAGCAAGATGGGGTTCAAACTCACAGCAATATCTTGGAGAACCAGGAGACCTGGCTACGACCAAGTCCTCTTAACAAAAATGTCTGCACCCAAAGAGACGATGCAAATCAGCCGTTGCAGACCATGCAAATATATTTCCCAAAGCACTTCTGAGGTTGACCCAGCTCTTCAGCAGGAATGACACAGAAAGATACCATGCGTTTCAAAACCTTATTTTCAAGGCATTGGCCAGCTTAACCCAACCCAATGCTTGACTGCTGTTGTCCAGGATTTCCTCCTTCTCTGCCCCACTCAGGTTTGTGCAGCTAAAAGTTAACCCCACCAAAACCCTGCTAGATCAAAAGGGCAGATGAGCCCCATGTACCTGCTCAGCAAAATGAGCAGGGAGGGATGCACGCAGAGCCCTGGAGAGGGAGCACAGCCCAGCCCAGACCGGCATCAGCTGCTGGTCCCAGCCTCCAGCTGGGACCTCTGCATCCTTCTGCCTGCAACTTCCAGTGTTTCCAGGGCCAAGGTGTGGGACCACTATGGGTAGGATGCTGTAGCCTTGCCCAAGAGCTGTCCAGAGGAAGAAGCATCATCGTAACTGCACAATAGAACTCCACAAGGTTTCTTATGAAGTCCTTCTTGAATTACCATGAAAAGCATTACTTCTCTGGCTATGGGATAATTACGCTGCCTAGCATCCTATCATCGCTTGCTGGAAGAACTGTTTAAGTATTTCAGCAATGTTTGTGACAACATCTGCCAGGCACAATTCAACTCAATCCATTTTAATGATTCATTTTCATGAATTGTACATCTATTTTAAGTGCACTGCAGTTACTTCAGAGGCAGTAGTAATGAAAACTTAACAGTTTGGATTTCTTAGACTGGCATGGTAAGCATGCGATGCGGACCATTGCAGGCACCCAGGGTAAATGCCTTACCAGAGTTCTAATATGCTTTCTTGAGAAATGATTCAGATTATTTATGGTATAATTAAAGGTATGGTATAATTATTTTGTAATTTTTCACTTGTGGTAAGAATCTCTTTTTGATTAGTAAATATGTAATGCTTAAGTGCTATTATGTAAAAATATATTTTTGATCAGACAGAGGAGGTGTCATCATTAAATACATAATTAAAAATCTATAATTATAGGAACAGCTATGTAGGCAATGTCTAGAGACACAGGCATCTTCAAAAAACATCATTATAATTTGTGCTCTCAGGGGGCACAAACAGCTGAAATACGTACCTCTGAGTGCCTGGCAAGGTGCCGCATACCCATCAGGAGCTGCAGAAGGCCTGTGGCACACGAATGTGGTTCAGCTCCCTGTGATACCCACCTTCTCCACCAGTCCTGCCCTTGATTTAACTTGGAGCTGCTCCGTCACCCCAAACCAGCAGAGCGTGGAGAAATGCCTACGAGCCACCTCCCCTTCTGCTCTTCTCCGTGGCACTGGCTGGCAAATAAACTGTGAAATGGATTTAAAACAGAACAGCAGAAAGTGAGGACATCTTCTAGGAGAGCTTGCCTTGCAGATCATGCAATTTACGTAATTTATGTTTTACACCAGGGAAACAAACTTGGTGAAAACTGCTTCTTCTTGAGGCAGGTCACATTTCAGAGCAACTTTGCCCTCCTTCTGTAGAGCCATAAATCATTGCCAGGCATACAAAACAGTAGAAAATCAAGCTCTAGCTGTTTTGTTTAAATTCTCAGGGTCACTTTTTTTTTTCCTCTGTGAGGTGGGTGTTGAAGGTGAGCTGTAGAGCATGGGACAGATAGTTGAGATAAAAATGTCAGATGCCAGACAGTCCTTCACCGTATGACACTGAAATGCTTCTCTACTACCTTTTGCTGCACACACTTTGGTACTTGTTTAGTGCATGCTATTAGTATAGCTGTATAGTAACCTACTTCAGCCATTTAGACCTGAAAATTGGACTTCAGACACTTTTAAAAAGTAACATTCAAATGCTGAAACATAGGCATGAGAGGATTTCCAGATAAAAGACACTAGGTGCTCTTCTAAGCCTTCCAGAGATTTCTGATACTTCTTTTTAACATTTTGTCCATCCAGCCTTGCTCTTTGGGAGGAAGCAAGGATAAAGGCCAAAAATAAAGTCTGAGGTGCGTGATCTGCATTTTGAGCTGGAAGCTATTGCTCTGGCACAAAGAATCATTCCAACTTCTCTAGATAATATTGCAGAGTGCCATGTGTGTGACTAATGGTAACAAATGTGCTCACTCCCCTGATTTTGTAGAGCACAGAATTTATGTAAGCATTCATGTAGAATTGGAAATGATTGATTTCTATGCAAACTTTCTAATTGGGCTTCTCCAATTAGTCCTGAAGGAGGTATAAAATATTTGTTCTTGTGTCACAAGTGTTCAGTCCAGAAATAACATTTTCAAATGTTTATTGAGAATAAATTCTCATTTACTGTCTACTTTTCAAGGCTAATCTAGCAGAGCTTCTCTGCAGGTTCTGTAGAATAAACCTCACTTAAAGTAAAGAAAAGCACCACAGAAATGTCACTCCAAGGGGAACGCCTGAAGTGCAGCCCAACATGTGTGTTCCCAGCAATAAACAGTCAGAGATTGCTTTTCTGTAGGCCAGCCTCTTGCAAAAAACTTGGCCTTTCCTTTTATACCCATCATTTAAGGCACTTCCCAAGTAATGGGCACTAAACCAATGTCCAATAGATATTTAAAATTAAGTCAAATGGCCTTGCCAAAGCATGGGCAGGAGAAGCAGCCACCGCAGGAGCAGAAGCAGCATCTCTACCCTAGCAAAGCCACAAGAACAGAGTATGACTGGGGGAATCAAGGACTTCTCTGCAGCAGACTTCCCCCAGCAGAGGCTGTAAAGGGGCTGCAATAAATTTCTGTTGCCTGCCTGCTCCTCTTCCCAAGGAGGAACCTGTAGCGCTGCAGCTCTCCACACATTGGTGCCAGGAAGGCTGTCACCTGCATCACCTGGTCCTTTGTCAGCCAAGATGGGCATCGTCCACCACACTTGAGCACATGATGAAGTGACCCCAACAGCTTTAGGGAGGGGCTGTGCAGTCTGGTCTTCTCAGCTACCTACTAAAACTCCTTGGTGTCTTGCTGGAGTTAGGGAAGAGCATTAGTTCATCGTCTGAAATGCCAAGCAAATATGCTTTAATTTGATTCAGTGTTGATCATAATATTGATTAAAGTTGGAAGATAGCCTGTGCTTCTCTGTGCATATAGGCAAGACATATTTGGATGAAGGGGAGTCATTTGCAGCTACCCAGGGGAAAATAATTCTAGCTATAAGTGATGCTTGCCAAAATACATTACCTGGCATTATGGAGGAAGAGGACAAATTGATATCATGATTACCTTTTTTTAAAGCTAATAAGTTATCCAGGGCTTACAATGAGGATTCCTTTATGCGCAGTCAGTGCAAATGAGCTCAGTCCTTGGCCAAGTCCTTACAGCTAAGGCATGTCCCTAGTTGTAGGATATGTCTTAACAGGGTTTTTTCATTATTTTTCTTTCTAGGGATGTATTTAGGAGTATGTAAGAAGCAGAACTGAATTCTCTTGCTCTCATTTTAAATGAGAATGAATTTGGTGCAGTTGCTACTGATATATTTTAATACAAGGCTCTGGAAATGATGGGTCGATAAGGAGACAGGTTTCTCCCACATAGTATTAAGCAAAACAAGTACATTCTCAGTACTGATCTTATGGGAATACAAATTAACTCTGACATTGCAGCTATAAATTCTGAAGTGGTTTTCACCACGCATTTTCACAACTTTTTTAAGGCAGTGTAAGGAAACAGAGAGAAGTTTAAGGGCTATTATACCATACAAGATGGTTAAAGACTCATGATATTTGTCTGGGTGCAGGAATAGCACCATATACTAGAGGTCGTCCATTCTCCCAAGGGAGGATTAAGGTGAAAGTTAAAGTTATTGGTCATTGCCTAACTGTTTTACCAACTAGGAGCCACGTTTGGACCTCACCAGTACTGGGGCTGATCCTGACTAATTTAATGTCATTTTAGGTAAGTTAAAATTATGTGAGTGTGAATCAATCTCAGTATGCAGATTCTTCTGGATGGGTTCAGCCTGGCTGACAAATGTCTGGCTGGGAAGAGAGAGGGTTGTCAATAACATTTAGAGACAAGAAGTGGGATTCATCCTACGCCATTCAAGCTTTCAGAAGCTGCAAGGGCATGCCTGTATCACTAAATGAAAGCAGGTCTGATTCCTAGCTCTGAAGCCAGGTGATGCAGATAATCCCAATTCACTTGCTTCGGGCCAGGTCCTCCTGGGGCCACATCAGGTCCTCATCACTCCAAGCCCCAAGCCTCTGCTGGACCCAGTGTCATGCACCTGTGGACCAAAAACATCATTATTCTTTCATGGTTGTGTTTTTTTCAGTTCAAAGGCTCTGAAATAATGTGAGGGTTGTGCTGCTGCCTGCCACACTCATGTTACTATATCCCAGCACCATCAATACATATTGCATGCTCTGGGGATGCCATGAGACATGCAGGGCATTTGAGGTTACAAATTCCACACAGATAGTGCTGGAGAAGGGAGGAGTACAGTGGGAGTCAGACCTGCTGCAGTCTTCTTCATTTTGCCACCAGGAAGCTGTTTCTGCAGGGAATTATCCAGCAACCATGCCCAGCTTGTCCAGGGAAGAGCTGGCAGAGTGGCCCAAAGCAGAGCCAGGGAGCAAGCCAGCAGGTAAAGAAACATGGCTGATGAAGAGTCAGTGCTCATCTCCTGATGCCATTCAGTTGGCATCAAAGGCAGAGGATGATTCTGAAGCATTTTGTTTGCTACCACAATTCACTCTCAAGTGAATCAGTCCTTATCAGGTAAGTACCTATGTCTTTGCTAGCCTCCAAAGGAAGATATTCGCTATCTAAGTTCAGGCATCTAAATGGCATAGACCTGGTCCTACGGTTATAAATAATATGAATTCTAAATAATTGTGTTTAAAGTCTAACATATTTAAGTTATTAAGTTTAAAATGTTAAGGTTTTTAATAGTTTTTAAGTTTGCAATTCCTTTTAAAGTTGTAAAATAATTAACTATAGATGTGTGCATATATAGAGAGGTACATAATTACAAATATTTTATATATATATGTACACATACACAATGTTGTTGCTTTTGTGGGTAGGTAAGTATCTGAGTGAGCACTAATAAAGCAGATTGTAGGATACCCAACTGGCAAGCACACGATCTACCAGAATGTCTGAACGTCTTCCAGGTTATGTTAGATCATACACAAATAAAAAGACAAAGCAGCTCTGTGCACTGAAAGAAACAGCAGATTTTGTTACTTACTATATGTTGAGTACTGACAGTGTGCTTATTTCTGAAAATCTCCAAGAATCTTACCAATGAAGGACTGTGATCACATCCCAATACACTATATGAGAAATGTCACAGGGCTAACTAGTAGTAGACACCACCCTAACTGATTTTTTTTTAAATATGAGGAGTACTAAGCATTGTTATTTCTTATTTTCTGTGTTTTGTAGTTAGTTCTTGTACCTCTTCTTCATGGGTTGTTTCTCTGATGCAATTTTTTTGGACAGAAACTAAGACTTCAAAATGAGTGCATGCTTTCAAAATAAAGTAAGCAAATGACATATCTGTACAGATTTCATTTGCATTTAAACATGCAGAATTGTTCAACATGATCTTTTTACAGGTCAGCATGGGGTAAGTCTCCTGTTTATTTTGGTTTATTAATTACTCTCATATGTTGTTCTGGAAATCAAGATATACAGTCATCTGATTTTTGATGTCAGGCGAAGTCTGAAAAAACCCTCAGATATTTCCTTAGTTCAATCTCTTCATTTAAATTAAATGTAATTTAAATAGTGTCTGAAATAAAGGTATGCAATTGGCTGGGTGTAGGTCATGATTCATAAGCCTTTCATAAACAGCAGGGAAATAACAGCTATTCTGACTGCTATTGCATATATTTTTGGCTTTAAACACCCATCTACCATGTCAGTTAATAGAAACCATCTGAGCCAAAAATAACTGTCACTTTTTCATTTTTAATTACTGCACGTGTTATCCCATTTAATCTTGGCATGATAAGACAATGGGACATTACCAAAAATAACCCCACAAATTATTTCCAGGCTCATGTAGGAACTGCCAGTGCATAGCAAGAACTCAGACCCACAGAAGGGTTTGCAGTGGTAAACAATGCTTTTTCATGTGCATGAATGTTTCTAGTGAATTACCAGATGCTTCTCTAACAAAATATGCTTTTCCGGCATCCCTAATTCAACATAGTCACCAGCACTGCTCTGGTCCATGAGGGGAGGTGGGATATGAGCTCAAGGGTGTACATGGCTCTAGTGGATCCTTGTGCATCCCTCCAGGAAAACCTGTGTGCTCAAGTACCTTTCCAAAATAGCTGTACACCAATGCACGCAGCATGGGGAATAAACAGGAGGAACTAGAGGTCTGTGTGCGGTCGCAGGGCCATGATCTGATTGCAATCACAGAAATGTTGGGATAGCTCACACGACTGGAA
>VZTV01052297.1:0-13143 GCA_013400875.1 Anhinga rufa
TTTTTGTTTTGTTTTGTTTCTTTGAACTGAACTGTATGGGACATGTGCCTGTGTGTGTTAACTAGCACTCAGAAATGCACCTCGCCTTTCTGCTGGAAAGGTTTTAGAGCAGCGGCATCTGCCTCTCCTTCTGAACTTGTTCATCCTGATACCTGTAGCCAGTTCAAATATGATCATTTGCATTACACAACTGAACAAAATACCTATATTATAACTCTGTGATTATTTGATGTCCATGAAAGGATAGTACACCTAAGGCCATTGTTTCGGGTGATGCATTTTTCAAATAAAAAAAAAAAGGGGTTAAATTTGNNNTTGCTCTGTTCTAGTCTACTCTGCTGCCAGCCATTCAGATGTGGTGGCAAGGAACACTTTAAAAGCCCAGCTGATAGATGGTGTATCAACTACTTCCAGAGTAAACTGTGTGAAGGAAATATAGACTGGATTGTGTTGCATCTCAAAATCCAGCACTTTCCAAAACATCTAAATCACAAGTACCTTGATCTATAGCTACCAAGAACATTACTGATTACAAGACAGGACAGATTTATATATAATCCTTACTTCTGTTTCTTCTCACTCCTGTTTCTTCTCACTCTTAAGAAGAGGGATAGAGGGATGGGGGTAAGAGAGAGGGTTTGCATAAGGGAAAAGTTTGTTGGCTAGTTAGAGCTAGTATCTAACAGGAAGATGAATAAATTAGTGAAATAAGATAGTGATAAAACTCTTGCATCCTCAGCTAGAAATTTGCTGACATCAACTTGATTTTTGGACCCAAACAGAGACTGAAAAACCTCTTTTCATTTCTACTTAGCTGTTTAACAGGACAGCATCTAGGGATAGACTGTACCCACCGATGTGTGTACAAGTGTCTGATTCAGACTCTGTTCTTTGCTCTTCTTCATCTTGTTAGTTGAGGACATCTACCTAACAAACATTGGGATGTTCATTAGGATCTTCCAGCACAAACAAAAATTATTACCTTCAGTTCAGCACCAAGTTTGACTTCAGAAGTAAAAGCTTTTAACACTGTAATATTAGCTCTTCAACTACATGAATGTTTTCTATGAATTCATGTTAAAAATCTAACATATAGCTTGTGACTACCCAAGGCTTTTTCTGAGCCTTGTAATTCTTATGGGGTCCTAGAAGTATGTAATTCCACTTATTTACTCTGACACCAACTTTCTCCAGAAAATAACAAACTAGACTGGAGAACTGTCACAATGCTGAGAAGCATGTCACAGCGTTTGTTAAGAGTGCTAATATCACCTCCGCTAGCTACTATTTACTTCTGATACCCTTTGGCAAGTCTCATTTTGCTGGTGATCGTCATAAGAGTCATAAAAGGTACCTGAAATTGGATTGAAGACATTTTCTTCATAATGTCATTCTCAAAACCTCTGATAGCCCAGAACTGATCCCAATTCCTGACACTTCCTCCTGCAGAATTGTTCCCATTAATCATTCTCCCTAAAGTTCTCCAGGTGAGTTCCCCGTGGGATAATAATCGTTGCTGCCTGCTACGAGAATTCTTTGCAATATTGTTTTGCAGAGCTGTTCTTACCCATTCTCCTTTTCATCTTGTTTGGAGTCTTTTAGTAAGGTAGCAAAAGGTTTTGAGGATTGCTAGAGTCACAGTTTTTTTCTGTCATCTGCCATGAGGGCTGTGCACAGTGTTAATAAGCACTATCTACAGAGGAGCCCAAGTTTTGCAGATTTTGGCACATATTACAAGCTGTGGGTCTGAAGAAATTGTCTGCTTTGGAAAAAACAGTCACAGGTGAGCATTCCTCCTAGTGATGCTTTGATTCCTTTTTGATTTACTTAACTTCAAACAGGAAATTCCTCTCACCATAGAGCTCCTAAACAAGCTATGCTAATTAGTGACTCTGTCTTTCATTAACTTGGATGGAATCTAGAAGCTGAGAAAGCTGTTTGAAAACCCTTGCTTTTGTTAGTGCAGCCATCATTCTCTTTAGTCACGTATTCATTATATTGTATTATAAAGTTTTCTTTTGGTAGGCAGAGTAATTCTAGACACAGCATATGTGTCCTGGCTTGTTTGTACCTGAGCAGGGGAGAAATAGTCCCATTCTTAATCTTAATACTTGATAGTTCTGTTTGTTGTTTATGCATCCATTGGTATGCTCTTTGATGGTGTTACAGAAATTAAACAGCCAGTGCCCTTGCAGATAGACATGAAATTACTGAAGGCATATTTTTGCCAGAACTGAAATAATTCATCTTGGAGTCCTAACTCTTTCTACAAGTTAAAAACAGAATACTTTTATTTCTTCTAGAGGTAACTATCAACTGCTCATTCTAAAACCAATCACTATTATTGCTAGTGTATCTCTGATATTTTATTTATAGACAAATAAGAAATGTCATAGAGCTTTAGATCATTATCATAAGTAACAAATTATTGCCAGAATTACAGGATTTGATCCAAAGCTCAGCAAAGTCAACAGGACCTACCAGTTGTTTCCAAAAGGCTTTGAAATGCACTCTGCGTTCCTAATGAACATGGATAGAAGAATAGGTGTACTGATCTCTTTTTACATGCTTTGTATGCATTGAGTTCCTTGAATTTGTTCCATATGCTTTTTTTGTTCAATCACTATTGTATTTTCCCAAAGCAAATTATAGGGTTGATACGATATATTGCCGGAATTTAAAAAAAAAAAAAAAAGAAAGAAAAAAAAAGAATTAATATAGTAAGGACAGATCTCTTGAATTGCAATACTATGCATTTAGTTTCTGTATCTTATATTGCAGACAGACTCAACCAACGGGGAGAATCCAAGCATCAAGAAATCCCTCTTTCCTCTTTTTAATTCAAAGAATAATTTAAAGCATAGTTCTTCTTTGAAAAAGCTTCCTGTAGTCACTCTACCCATGGTATTAATTTTTAAGTACAGTAGCACTGTCAAATGCTCCAGTAAACATGTTTTACTGACTACAGCAGCATGTGTTTTATTTTCATGGGATCACTTTCTCTTCATGCCAGTTAAGTATCTTGGGCCAGTTCAATAAATTTTACTTAAAATTGGCAGTTCTGTTGAAATAGATTGTGCCTAAAAAGGGGTTTTTTTTTAGTTTTTGATATACTGAAAATGTAACATACACAGTTCCAGAGAGAATAAGCCCTGGGACTAAGCCTAAAGGAGGAAAATAGCTGTGAAATCACGTGTTTAAAATTAAACTGTCTCATTCTGTTTCAATCAGGAAAAAATTAACCTGGTTTGTTTTATAGCTATATTGGAAATACATTTTTTATGCAAACTGCTCCTTTATATATAAATTTCATTAATCAAATATTAAAAACATATTACCTGAAAACTAAGTTTTAGCTCATGCCTCTGCTGTATTTTTGTTTGTCCTGATTGTTCATGACAAAAGACAGCTTGCATTAAAAATAGGATAAATTTTAACTGTCCTTTTTTTTGCTTAGAATTCTTGAAATGGCATAAAACTCTACGTATAAGTTTTAAATTATCCTTCTGCCATAAATATTCTTGGATTTCAGCTTGTTGGGGGGTGGGGGGGGATGCGTGGGGAGTTTCTTAATTTTTGCTTTAGTTTGGGATATTTGTGGAGGAGGAGAAGGATGGGGAAAGGAAAAGCTCTTGGTTTTGTGATGGCAGAATCAGCCAGACATCAGCTTAGAGAAATTTTGGTCTGCTTCACTCAGGAACAAATTTATAGAACTGATCCATGGTCTTAACTGCGGTATGGAATGCTTTTTAAATAAGATGAGGCTCAAGAATTTTGTTTAATTTTTTTTTTTTGAAGCCTTGTTTAACTGCTCTCTCTTACAGCATATAACACTAACAGCATGCGAATGCTTTAAGGGCTAAGGGTATATACAGCAAATCTGCATGATATCCACAGCCACTTGCTCTGACTATGGGGAAAAATACTGAAAGGTCTTTGCAATTCTGCTGCAGTAATGGGCTTCACTTGCGTTCTGTAATTAACAGGGGGAAATGATTTACAGCTATTCTTAAGAATGTATTAGGAAACCAGTATCTAATATATTGTTGCAGATGCCTAGCAGTGATGGTCAGGATCTCTTGGCATTACAGAAAGCCATCCATTCTTCTAATCACCAGAGCAGCAGGCAGAAGGACTGGCATCCTGAGAAGATGACAGAAATCCAGCCTCATGTAAGTGGCATTATCAATTCCCTATATTTTAGCATCACTGAGATATCTTGACAGCTTTTTCTCTGGTGAATAGAAAAATTGCATTTGACATTATTTCCCAACCTCCCCATTCCCTGCTCATTGAATGTGAAAAATCATGTGCCAGCAGTCCTGCGTAATCCTTTCAAAATCTAGGCATAAATGACAAGGAAAAGAAGAGAGACTAAATGTCTCTGTGTCAGGCTTTGAGCCTTCCAAAATACTGGTTATGTTTTTGTATTAAAGGCAAGCAACGTTTCGGTGCATGTCCGTGGTAGCTGTGCAGCGCTGTAGAAAAGCCCTGAAGTTAGTTCTGCAAGGAATGGTGCAACCTGAGGGCGCACTGCTGCTTGACACAGTTTGGGACTTGACGGGGTCACCAGAAGAGCATCGTGACCACGTTGCAGTGCAGCTGTGCCTCAGCTGGCACAGACTGCAGTTTAAGCAGCCTGCATTATTGGAGCATAGCACTGCAGTAACACAACTTTATTTTCTCCAGGTCTAAAACTAGCTTGGGGGACAGGGTTTGGGAGGGAGCTTTAGTGCCATGCTCTGTTGCCATTACAACATTGAAAACTGAATAAGAGGGTTTGTTGCAGCTGCAGTGTTTGAAGAAGCAAGTTGCTGCTCTGTGAACTGTGGAATTTAATGAGGCTGTTTTCATACCACTCAGGCTTCCCCAGGCTCTTGCTAGCCATTTCAGTAGCCCCATGTCTCCATTTTCCTTCAACCTGCTCACCAGTCAAAGAAGCTGTGAGGGACTAGAGTAGTTTATCACCCAGCTGCTGGCAAAGAAAATATCTAACGGCTGAGTTCTGCCAGCCCTTATTTCAGTGCAGATGATTACTCAAGACTCTCTCTAACCCCTAACTGATGTTAACAAAATTTTTAGGAACTTTGTATTTCTGATATCTGTGCCTCATAAAATGTGGCTGAGGTTCTAAAGCTAATAGCAGGAGTAGTGACAGACGGACAGCTAATGCAATTGTCTATGCCTCCATTTTCATAGGAAACAAGGTTGAAATAATCGATGGGAACAATTTTTTTTTTCCAGTGTAGAAAAGATTCCATCTTTTCAGGTAGCTAATAGATTCAATCATAATGAGAAGACATTTTCTCAGGTGTGTATACATAGCTTGGAATGAAACGTTCCAAATGAATACAAATTAAACGTGAAGAAGTCCTGTGAAGTTCAAGATGTTCAGTTTAGGATATGACAGTTTTGTAATAGGAAGTCTGATAAAATGGAGAGCAGAAGGTCAAGCACTTTTCCCCGTGTCTTTCAGAGCCAGCCATTAAAATCTCTCCGAAAACTCTTACACCTCTCCTCTTCAAATCATCCTGTCCCTGCTGAGCCCCGCTTCCAGCCCTTACCAAGTCAGCCAGCCAAAGCTTCTTTTTCTGAGGTGCGAATTCACCCCATGAGTCAAAGCTCCAGCAGCAGCAGCAGCAACACGCGGCAAGAGCCTCAGCCGAAAAGCAGACCGACGCTGCAGATACCAAGCCAGCTGGAACCTACCTGGCACGTCTCCCCGGTGAACAGGAGCACGAGTGACGGGCCTCCCTACTCCGATCAGCTGCCTTCCAAGAGCGGACAGAACGGGCACACGTACAACCGAACAAACCGATCGCGAATGCCAAATCTGAATGATTTAAAAGAGACAGCCTTGTAATTGCACTCCAGAAAACAAGCCAGTTCAGGTGGAGATCAGCATAGGGGAGTGGTGGTGGTTCTGGTGATGGTAAGACTGCATTTTCAGCTTTATAAAGGCGTGCAATGTGTACATGTGGAACTATGCTGTTTGGCACCACAGTGAGAGTCAGGGATTATACAGTAAAACAAGTTGAATTATGGATTACCAGTCACCAGAAATGTCGCTGGATGCCAGGCAGAGTGTGCCGGTCAGGGAGAAAAATGCATTGCCGTTTTCTCTCATTTACATTCCAGCTTAGTGCACGTCTCTGTCCGAAAGCTGGGAGACTGCTGGTAGGTATTGGCACTTAGAAGGGTGAAAATGTCCATGTCTAGACCTATGCCCTTACTACATTTTTTGCTGCCTAGTTAAAACAGTGGGGTTTATGTGATAAAAGTGTATCCCTGCTAAGGGTTTAAAAGTTAAATTGTATGTCTTAAATTTGTTTTTTAAACTTCCATATTTGATAGGATTTGTAATATTTATTTATGATGACCTAATATCGTACTGTTATAATCATATCTTTTCTGTTATAATGTAAAGTTATTTTGAGCTGTTTGAAACATTGTGAAGCAGTGCGACAGCTACAGTAGTTTCTATAAAAAACTAACAGTAACATTTATATATTGCATCAGGAGTATTTTATTCTATATATAAATATATATATAAATGGAAAATAACTGTCTGTTTTTTAAATATACTCATTTAAAAGAAAAGTATTGTTATGACACTATCTGCCATATTTTTATACAT
Organism: Anhinga rufa; assembly: GCA_013400875.1. Taxonomy (NCBI): domain Eukaryota; kingdom Metazoa; phylum Chordata; class Aves; order Suliformes; family Anhingidae; genus Anhinga; species Anhinga rufa. Next base: position 6,638 of record VZTV01052297.1, read on the forward strand.
TTGTGATATAAAGTGCAGTATTATACTTCTAATAAAAGGAAGTTGAATGTGGATATAAACGTGACTGTAACAGTATGAATCTTGCTCACCTATGAGAGCCCAGTATTATAGGCATTATTGGTAACAAACAAAAGACAACATTCAATTCCAAGCTTTATTATGGTCTATTTTGTTGGAAGTATTGGCTAAATGTAAGAGACTGCAGAACTGTACAGTAACCTAAATGTGGTATGTTCTCCCCTGTGTCCTTAGCTTTCCTGGTAATATTAACGGGATTTCTGCATCTGCATCAAGAGCACAGAGCCCCAGTACCAAATTTTTATTTCCTCTAAAGAGATAAAGTGCCCCGTGACTACAAGCTAAAGCAGGTGCTCTTCCACTTAATAGCAGGGGTGAAAACCAAAGAAACATAGCATGAATTGCAAGTGAAATGCCAAACTTTGACACTTACGCATAGCATGGCACTGCAGATCATGGTATAAGCTTTTATGCATATGTGTATTTTACATCTTGTTTAGCAATCTACTAACTAATAAGATAAACACTGTATTTAAATTTAAACTGCTCTTGCACTTTTTATTATATTTCAGGATGTATTTAAAGCTACAAATCTGATATTTGGATATTGAGGGAGATGGTTGTCACGCAGCTTAGTTTCTCCGTAGGTTTTACTATCCGAATATTCCCTGTACGCAGTTCAGTTACCAGTCTCAGCAAAATACTGGATCTTGGGTTCCAGTCTCCTGTACAACATTGTTAAAACTGCCTTTACGTTGGTGAACGTCCAGTGTGGCAAATAAGCAACCTGATTCCTCTGTCGCTACTGGTAAACTAAATCAGAGGTGAGCCAGTAGGAGTCAAAAGAGTTATGCCAGTCTCAACTTTGTGCAATAAGAGGAGAGTCAGGCCTGTAGTGTCAGAACAATACAATCTTTCCTTTTTAAATACATTCATTCAACTCCCTCATTACTCTGCAGCATAGTTCATTTTTTGGATGCTGTCCTCATAAGACACTTGCACTCGCAAATACGTTGTCTTTTCCAAAAAGTGATTAATCTGAATGTAAATCTGATGATTTAGCCATAGATGTAGTTGACAGAAGCAGCCAGGCAGTAAGAGCCGAGCTTCCTACTGGGATAACAATGCAAGCTGGACGTGCTGTTCAGTAGCTCTCGAGTCATACCAAAGTTCTAACAACGGCAAATTTGGCAGCACTACTCTCAAAATCTGTGTCAGAAAGTACTCTATGAAAGGATGTTGCATCAGGTTTGTCCAGGGCTAAAAGTCAATCTAGTAAATTTGAAAAATTACAAAATAAGAATTCTTTCTTTGTCAATTGCCTGCAAGAAATGTGCATGTGACTTTCTATAGATATATATGATATATGATATCTAGATATATATGATATATACTGTGTTGATATATCATATATATAGCATATATAAATACTGTAGACATGAAAGGGTATTCAGTTTTTGATAAGCTCAGTTGGCATCTAGGAAAGACATTGTGATATTTCCTAGTCATCGCTGTTATTGTTTAGCAGCATATTTTAGCAATCTCTCTTGGATTCACCAGTTGGTCACGACCAGGTTAGTCCTGCTCTCTGCTTTGAAATAGGCTGATGCCACTGATACCCCTCACAAAAGCAGTGTCCGAGAGTGGGGCTCTAAGCAGTACTACTTGAATGTCTCCGAGGGAGCGTTCAGACTAGACTTCGGTACTTTATGGATATGTATCCTTTTGCCTCTGCAAGACTTTTAGCTTGCTGGTAAGAGCTTCATGCTGGGGATGATGATATTGGGCTGTATGTGGTGGTTCTGATTTCTAGCAAGCAAAAATGTTTCCAAAGGGGTTTTTTTTCTCAGTACCCATTAAGTTAAATCAGAGTAATCTCTGACTGTACATATAGCTGTTTAAAGTAGTTAGCAAAGCTTCAAGAGTGACCCAAGGAATGTTCAAGTATTTGGTGGCCCATATTTACAGAAAGATGTTTCTACTTCACACTGCATTTTCTTACATTCAACAAACCATAGTAGATTTCAGTTGAATACTAAATTGTGTTGAACGTATGTAGTATTTTCTTCCTTCTGTTGGAAAGAACTTCCAGCAGCTCGGCCAGCTGGTGCTGGGATAGATTGTATATTTTTAACCCGGTATAACTTCCCAATATTTAGAATATTGCTAATGTAATTTTTCTGAGGCTTCCAAAGGAGTCTTATTATAGTGGCTGAGATTTTCTGGTTCAATAAAGGGGAAGAGAATTAGAGAGAAAATGATTTTTTAAGTGTGAGCTTTCCTCTTCACTGGTCTGTGAGTCTTGTGCTACATGTTCTATAGATTTACTTAGTACAAAGTGTCGTAGTTAAACTGCATTTTGTTCTTTGGCAATCTGTTTTGCCTCATGGCATCATTAATGATGTGAATAGTACAGAAACTAGGTTTCAGAAATGAATCATAGTCACTTTGCAGAACTCAAGCTGCCTAAACCTGTCTCTATGTTTTTACTATAGCTCTTGAGCTCTTGTTAACCTGAAAGCACCTTAAGCTCATCTTAACTGAAATTGTATATGTGTTTAAGCTGTCCTTTTAAACTGCCATGTAAATGTATTAACCTGAAGCAACGTATTTTTTTCAACAGGCCTGACCACAGAGCACAGTCCCTTAGAGCTATTTAACACTTTTTGCTCCATTTACCGCAGCCCAAGATTCGTTGCTCCTCTGAGAGGTCGCCATCACGGAGCACCAGGCAGAGTTCTTGGCAGGAAGTCAGTGATCTCAGATTCGGTCCCTTCTTTCTAAAACGTTCCCCATCCCACCGGGCTTGGTTCTAACACCAAGCTTTGATTTCTGATATCAAGTCAGACCCACCTAAACGCGTGGGTCCTGACGCCACTCTATTGACAGATACTCTCTCTTTTAGGTCAATACTAAAGCAGGCTTCAAACTTCCAAATGTACGAGACGCCCTCAGGTTGTCCTTAGGCTTGTCACCTTTCTCTCTGCTACACCTACTTTTTTCTGGGAGCAAAGCTGGAGTGATTCTTCAAGAAGCAGTGTCCTGTGATAGGCTTTTAGCCATTCCTTGTCATTGCAGTTAGGTCTCTTAACAGATAAATCTTACCAGTATATGAAGCTCCATACTGACTTATTTTTCTTTTTTCTTCAAAAGCTGCTGCTGCTATTAGCTGAGTAGGCTCCTGTGTTCAGCCAGAAAAAGCTATGACTTCTTAACTCAGTGTGGTAGACCTCCCTGATAAGAAAGGGAACACAGATTATATAGCTCTGAAAGCACTGTTGTAGCTATGGCACAACCCAGCTGCTTTTGAGGGGAGCCATGCTCTAGAATTTTTTGGGGGTTTTATTCATGTTTCAGTTTTTGGTTGTCTTACAATGATTTGGTAGTGAGACATGCTTCAAAAATATCTGCATGTAATTAATTCTGCATGTGTTGAACACTGTCAGAGTAGAGCTAGGAGAATATTTGAATCCCAGTTACAGAAAGAGTTTGAAAAGGATAGCCATATATAATATACTGCAAATTGTGGGGTGGCAATGAATGTTTATTTTTTCCATTCCAGCTAGCATACATAATACATCTCTTAATGGGGTTATATCATAAACCATGCATCTGGGCTATTGTTCACGTGGGTAGGCCCACCATTCGAAATAGGATAGGAGTGTCACAGAAGATGATTGGAAAGGTGATGTGCCCTATTTAACCATTTTTAAATGACCTTCAAATCAGGACACTATTGAAGAACAGGTGCCTTTCCCTACACAGCTCTCTCTAATGGTGTCATGATATTAACCACTCATTAACTGGGTTTGTAGTGAATGAGGAGAAAAGCCATGTAACTTCTGGTCTTTGTTAAAAAGGGAGCGATTTGAGTAAGCCCTTTTAATATAACAGAGCTTGGAAGTTCTAGATGTTGGCTCCTTTTTCAAAGGGTCCAACAGCAGCAGTGCATCAATGCTCAGGCTCATCAGGCAAGTGAAGGCTTGTGCACATCGCTTGGTTCAGATGTTGTACTGAAACAAGATTTTTCGTTCTGCAATCATGAAGCGAATTTCATGAAAACTAAACAGCAAATTTTATCAGAGATCCTCTCTCAATTTGAAGAGAAGAGCTGTGGTAGGTCATCTGTTCTCTCAGTGGACTGTCTTTAACAGCTACTGCGTGAGACAGCATAGGTAAATCTGATGGATTAGGTCTGAATTTTACTTTTGCCATGTTCTGCTTGGATGCTTACTTGTTACCTTGTGTGCAGCCAGTTGTTTGGTGCAAAAGTTGGCGTCTGAGAAACTAAGTGGAAGATGCATGAGAAGTGTGAAAGGACCAGCCCTGCTATGTTTGGATGCTTTCATTCCCCCAAATCAGATTGCTTCTCAGGCTCTTTTAGAGTGTAACTCAAAATACGCAGCCGGGCAAATGTGGTTCTTAAGACACGGCCCAATGGTCTGAACATGGAATTTGTGACTTAGGCTAAGAGTGACCCTACACATCTCTTGTCTTCTCTGCAAGTCAATCTACCTCCTCTCTCTTGCAGAATGTGGTCGAGGTTTGGTTTATTTGTTCTGAGTTTATTATTGACTCTAAATTTTGAAGAGACATATAAAAAGATTCTTCCTCTAGGTACTGTTAGCAACCAAGTAATAAAATCTTGATGGGCCTTCATCTGATATATTTCTGAAACCTCCAAGCCATCTGAGCTCTCCCTCTAGAATCCCAATGCCATCCTTTGCACTGCTTCGCAGTCTTCCCTTGCCCTTCCCCTTGTGGTTCTCAAATATTGCAGTTGCCTTGTTCTTTGTTGTTTCTCTAGTGCTGATTATCAGGGAGTTAGAGGCCTTATCTACTACTCCACCCTGTTTGCTGTTTTATTCAAACAGCTATCCTTAGACTTGCTCAGGATTTTCTTCATTTTAATTTTCCATTTCATCTGGGTGCGATACCTTACCTCGGTTGTGCCCCCACCAAAACACGCGCTTTGTTCCACCAGGTCTCTGTTTTCACAGGGCATTGTTTCTCTGGATCCGTTCTGAGAAATGCAAGGTGGCATCTTAATTGTACAGGCATCGAAATGCGTTGTTGTGAAGTAACTGCTTTCCTAGAGCTTCCCATTAGCAAGCTTAAAGCATGTTCATAGCACAAGCCGCTATTCAAGGTTCCTATAGGATATGAGCCTCTTGGTGTAAACTCTTGACACGTAAATGCAATGGCAGAGCTTTTAACTGTTTAGTAACAAGGCAAAACTTTTAAGTGTAGGTAACTGTCTCGACTTTCCTTTTCTTCTTACTTTTTTTTGTTTGCTAGTGCACATCCTGGACTCGTACTACTGAAGGATATGTCTAATCAAAAGGAGTAACACCTATGTATATTTGGTTTATATGGAACAATAAGCTAAAATCTTCCATGAAACCATAATGTTGTTGGAAACTCTATGCAGGCATTTTAAAATCTGGTTAATCTGCTAAGGACTTCCAGGACTGCTTAGATCTCCACTGTGAAATGCTGAATTCCGAATTTTTGTCATTTGGGAGAAGGAAGGAAGAACGAGGTTTAGAAAAATGTGATCTTTTTTCATAATCTGCCAGTACAGACTATTCCAGAAATAACAGGCTGGGGAGGTAGCTTTCAAAACTTCTAAATTCATGGATAAGATTCCCCAATGATTTTTTAACAGCTACTAGAAATCTAAAGCGCACAAACTTTTAAATCTACCATGCTTTCTGTTGTGGAAGGGATGTGATGTGGTGTTAACCTTTTTAATCCTGGAATACTAATTGATTTTAAAATGTGTTGAATATTTAAGGACGACTTCATGCAAGTTAATAAACCATTTGTAAAGTGTTTGTATACAACCCTTTGTATCATGTTGTTGGTACACCTTACCAAATTTTTTTTGGGCATGTATTCCATTCTTAACTTCTGTACAATTTCTATTGTTGCTGTAAATATTCTAAAAGAGAAAAAAAAAATCCTGTGGTAACCTTAATTATCAGCATGGAAATGGTTAATTTTTACTGAGCACAATGTATTTTTGAATGGGCCTTCCAAAATATGTCTTTAATAAAAATGCAGATTTTGCACTAGAACACTGCCATTGCTCAACGGCTGATCTTATTCCTGACACATCCAGAGCACGTCCCTATACGTCAGCGTGGCTCAGATGAGCAGAACGGGCCAGAACCGCAGGAGGACAACTCTGCCCAACAGGTGGCTGCCTGGTCCTGGCTGATTCCCCAGCTGAGAAGCCGGCTTGTATCTGTTCACAAGCCTGGCGCTTCCACGGGAGCACAGGCGAAAGAGCTCTGAAGCACTTTGTTGCCCACCATTCCTGTAGTCTCTTTGCAGGCATTAGGCTGGGTTTCTTCCTTTCAGGACAAGAATCTCTGCTATTCTCTCTTTTGGACAGCATCAACCCGCCAATCCCCTCAGCAGGCACCACCTAGAAATGGAAAGGCCATGAAAGTTTCCGGCCCCTAAGTTGTCTTTGCTGCAGA
>VZTV01052313.1:1523-28053 GCA_013400875.1 Anhinga rufa
GTCGTCTGCACTGGATGGCTCATTAAATCACCCCCCGAGAAGAAACTCAAGAGATACGTAAGTGCACAGGCTCTGCTGATACATATATATATATATATATTTTATTATTATTATTATTATTATTGTCCCCTCGCTAAGCGGATCTCGGCATGTGCTCGGGGGCTCACTCTTCCTTTGAACTGTCTCCCCCGTTTCGGCTTCGCCTTGGACCAAAACAAAAAGATTTACAAGTCCGTGCGCTTACGGAGTATTTTAGTTTCCACCGATATTCTTGTGCCCTTTGGAATTAACCTTTCCCGGCTCGTAAGATTCTAACACTTCAGCTGTTATGCAACGTATCTTAGGTTTAAAAACCACATTTCGGTTTCAGTTAATGTTGCCATAACTAACAGAATTGTTGTAACAGGATTTCGGATGTCACTTCTCCAGGCAAGGGCAAGAACCTCCGGGAAAAAAAAAGAAAGAAAAAAAACCACACACACACACAAAAAAAACAACCCCCAAAAAAAAACACTAACAAAAGCAAAACCCCAAACTAATACTTTAAATTCCGAGGCTGTGCTTTGTTAAGATGCTCGGTAAACTCGATGACACTTGCTAAAGGCAACATCTGCAGTAGTTTTATTTACCAGTTTCGTGCGCCAGGTGCGGCTGCTAGCGGAGAGCTTTACTCCCCGCCGGTGACCAGGAGGTGCCGGGAGGTGCCACGCTGCAAAGTTCCCCGTAGCCGAAAGGTGAAGGGGGCTGGCGCGAAGAAGCGAGCTCTGCATGCATGGGAGAGCTGCAACTGCGGTCGGTGTGAAGGGGGCCCCGTGTTTCGTTCTGCATCTGCCTGCCTCTTTTTCTGACCCCCCCCCCCCCCAAAAAAAAAAATAATAAAAAGGGTGCGTGTCGCACACGTCGGAAACGGCATCATTGCAGGGCTGCGAGGGGGGCACGCCGCCCAGAAATAAGTGACCCTTAAAAAAATTGCTTGGGACAGCGTTAAAATAAGCCCGTCGTGGGCCATTTTGCACACTCACTTGCGATGGTTCTCCATCAGGCGTGTTGCTACCGCTGTGACACTTTTGGAGTCGGTGATACTTGTTTGAGTCATGCGCTTCCAACTGACCCCGGAGCACCGCACTGTGCATGGAGGATGCTGCCATATGTGTCTGTCACACTCCCGAGCCATATACATAGCTTACATCATTTGTCGTATTCACTTCCGTTTATCAGCATTTTTTTCTGGACTGCTGATGTTAGCTTTTTCTAGTAATATGAGAAATAAGTCATGAAGTTATTTCTCGTGAAGAATGTGGGAGAGATAACGTGGTAGCGTAATTTTTCTTTGCACTAAAAACTAGGAGAAAAGATAATTTACTGATGTTAGAATTTACTTTTAACTTATTCTAAGCCGGAGTATCTTCTTTTAGATCACAGTATTGCATTGAAATGGCTGAATATTTGCTTTGTTCAGTTAGCATTTTCCAATTCTAAAACAACCGCTGTGATGTGGCTCAAGGGAGCTGCAGATAAAATATGGATATCTAATTTTTGTTATGTTTTGTAACGCGCGTACTAATAGCACTGTATAGCAGGCACTAGACAATGTAAGAGCCACTGATTCACCCAGCTGGTATCATTAGTAACTCTGTCAGTGAAGCTATTTTTGATGACTCAATATTCATAAAAGGGCAAAGTAGAGAAAACAGAATGTGATAAAGCTGGGATTTGAAAGCCCCCATTATACAGCCAAGATAATAGTCACAACAGGGGCTCTGATCAGCTCACAAGGCTAGTTGCAGTCTGCTCTGCTCGGATTTTGCACTACAAAACCTAGGGAAATTGGGTCTGTGTTATTCTTCAAACATCAACCACTAGATTAGCCAGATCTCTGCAGATTAGGCTCGTTTTCTGGTTAGGAGGATAAACTACTCCTTTGTCCATAATAAAGCAGAAAGAAATCTGCTGCAAGTACAGCAAAGATTAATGTCCTTTCTCATATGACCGGTTACACAGTGGATGCTACAAACCAAATGGAAATTGTCTCTCACCTGCTGTAAACTCATTTTTTTCCCCACTTTTTGTAGAGTTTCACCAGCATGGTAGCTTGCGCATCTTGCACTGGGGTGGTAGATAGCTCAGGCTGAACCAGAGGCTGCTTAAAAACAACACAAGCTTTAAAACAATGACTGTTTAAACTGCCTTCAGTAGGTGTCAAGTGTCAACCGCTTACAGGAGAACGGTGTTGGCTCTGGTTCTGAACTGACCACATGCATAAATCCCCAAGCTTTACACCACCCTTTGTGTTCAGCTGGCAAAACCCATGGTCTGAGCTGAAGCTTCCAGGGACCCTCAAGTGCGGGGCTTGTTCTGCTGCGCATGGGGACCTCTCTTCCACCGGAGTGACTCAGTTGCTCTCACACGGTTGTCTCCCAGTTTACATTTTCCTGAGTTCAGCATCCGGCCTTTGTAAAGTCCGGCCTGAGGGTCTCCTGTTTTACACAGAGATAAATTCATAATCCTCAATCTATTAGAATCACTAAGAAAATCCAGTTCGTTTCAGTGGAATCTGTAGTTAAGAGACAAAAGTGATGAATTCAGGTTGTGAGCAGATAGTCCCGCGGAAGCCACTGAGAATATTTACAGTGTTTATAAAATTAAACAAATACATCTTTGTGAGGTTGGAGCCTAAAGACCAAAGTATGCCTCCACTTATGCTTGTTCTCTGATAAAAGCAATTCGGTTTTCTATGCATAAGCAGGTCAGCATTTGTCTCTAGGTAAGCAGAACGTTATTTTCAAAACTTTGAAAAGCGAAAAGCAGGTGTTAAGAGTCTATATTTTTCCTGTAACGTCTTACAAAGCTGATGCTCTTAGTAGCGCTATTCTTAGAAGTGTCTTATCATTCCCTAACAAAGGCTGCTCTCTTGCATGTGCAGGAAACGAACATGAGATTAATTACCCAAGTGTAACTTTCTGTAAAAACAGAGAGCTTAATGCTAAATGCAGAGAATTCATTAGAAAGCACAGGGAGCCTCACTTCAGCAGGCAAATACTCTAATAGTGGTTTAATAGCATGTACAGTGCTTTTCCCTCCATCTGATACTTGAACCACGAATCCACCACGTCAGCCTATCTAAAGAGGCAGTTGTGCAAGGAGTCTCCCGGGACAGCATTTGGTGTGTGCTGCAGTTCTTTGTCCCCTAAGCGCGACCTGAAAGCTGTGCTGCTCTCATTTCCCCACTTGGTTCCAGCTTTTCTTACCGGTCGGGGCTGTGTGGGCCTGAGGGGTGCCAGGGAACCCCCGAAGCTCTGGGAGCTGGGTATGGGGTGGGGGCGAGAGAGGAAGAAACTGCTACCAAAACTAGGAAGTGGTGGTGGTGGAGGTGAAGTCCATCATGCTCTAGACCAAAAATGCTAAGTTTCAGGTACAGCTTGACACTGAGCCCCACGGGAGGAAAACCCGGCCCCACTGGAGATATTGATATTAGTGGATCATGAGTAATCAGCCTCTGTAGGAAATTAGATGTCATGGGAGAATCTGCTTCAGGTTTGATGGGTTTCGCAGTGCCTTATATTAGTGCTGAATACATCCAACTGGGGATTTCGGTTAGGCATTCAGAGCCGCAAGGGAAAAAAAGTGTTTATGTTTGTTCAAAAAATTTTTACAATTCAGAAGGCTCAGGGTGGTGGTGTTCATGTATCCCAGTTCTGTAATGTCAACCTTGAGCAGCCGGCTTTTTGATACTTTTCATATGGAAATATATCTGCTCACTGACTGGTAATATTTGTTTTCTGTTTATTGGAGAGGGGAAGAATCGTTTCGTGGCCTAGAAAACAAAGGAATTACTACAGCCAGTGCAAAAAGTCACTATGAGTGGAAAAAAGGCATGGAAGAAGGCACAGAGGATGTCTAATGAAATAAGAGACTAGTGCCATTGAGCAGTTCATGTGCTCAGAAGGAGAAGGAGATGGGATTTTTAACAGGCAGCTAATTTCAACCTATCCTCAAATCACTGCCCTGTAGGTTGTCACACCTGTGAGGAGCAGCAGCGGTAGTTAGCCAGCCTGCCCGCCGGCTCCGGTGAATGCCACCCAGTATTTACTTATTTACTTACTGTTAGTGTTAAGTTACGTGGTTTGCAATAGTAAAGAGCTATATACAGATGCTTGCTTGTTGTGAGTTAGTGCAGCTCCATTTAAGTCAATGCTGCACAGCTGTACCCCAGCTGAGGAGCTATTTTTAATCTTCAGTACTATACAAATTGATGAGGGAAGACCACTTGCTCAAAAAAAGGCAAGTTTCCCGCTTTACTTGAGTGACTGGTTTCTTCAAACATTATTGAAAATCAAAACTCCTTGTCAGCATCCCTAGAACAAGAATCCAGAATGGACCCCGTGTTAAAAAATTTAGCCTTGCACTTCTTACCACACTTCTTGGACTCTCTGGTCTGGGAAGACAAACAGAGGTGTAAATTAATGTACCAGATGCAAAAAGCTAGTCAGGCAGTGTCCATTCCTGCTGTCTCGGCGCGAGGGGCAGTAAGTGCCATCGGAAGGGCCCAGCAGCAAACGGACATCTCTGACTTGGGGGGATCTGCCAGAACTCGACCACAGCACACCATTGCTAGGGTTTTACAAGATAAGAGAATCTAGACGACTTCTCCATTTTTAGCTGAAGTTCTGGTATTTATCAGGAGAACAAACGGGAAGTTACTGGCCACTAAGAAGAAAAAGTAAAGTAGAATTATGGAAGAGTTTGCTCAAGTAATAGGAACAAGAGTCCCACAGCACTGCTAAGGGTGGGTGGGATGCAGAGCATCTGCTCTCTGACCTAGCGTTGGGCTGGTGTCAGCAGAGGCCACTGCCACCCTCGCCTAAAAGAAATCCCCAAGTGCTGTGTGAGGTCAAGCACTTCTGCTGGTTTGGGATTTGGGGGAAGTTTCCAAAAAATAACTACCAAAGAGAAATCTGACCTTAATTTTTGTCCATAAGCCTTTTTATTTGCAAAGGCTTCCTACAAAACCTCTCCTTTTGAGCTCTGTCTTCTCTGAACAGAGAGTTACGTCCACCTTTCGTACCCTGCTGGAATCAACATCCCGAACTCTCACTGAAATCAGTGAGTTTATTTAACCGATTTGTGCAGGTTTGTAACTCTAGTTTATAGGCAGGGGGGGAATAGGAGTCCCATGTGTTGGAGAAAGTTTTAGCTGGTTCTAGTTGTAAGTTTTGTACCTATGTTCTTCCTGCTGCTACTTAATTTTAATATCCAGCATTTATTCTCTCTGGTTTGTATATTAAGGAAGAACTCAATTTTGAGAAAATAAAGACTTTGGTACAGAAGCTTCTCTGCTGTAGACTACATGTTCCCTTCTCTGCGAAATCCTGAACAGATTGATCTTACTGGTAAAATAGCAGCAGAAAATTTATTTTAGGGTGGAGTTTCCATCATTGGAGTTAAACATTTGTAATTAGTTAGGTGCAAATCAGACCATTTTCCACCACTTAACCTTGTTTTGGCAGGTTAAGTGCGATGTTTATTCTAGACCATTTTCTTCCATTTTAGCCATGTTTTGGTAGTTTAAATGCAATGTTTAATGAGATAGGCTGACTTCTAAGAAAAAATAATTTCTAAAAAACACTGCTGTTCTTGGCAACCTGTGTATCAGAACGTTAAGCAGAATAATTTCCCTTGGACTATTTATTTGGGTGGAGCCGTAATAGCTCTGAAGCCCCAGTTTAATCTTTGACTACATGTTTTCAGTGCACAGGAATGTCCAGCTATTGGTTTCTATTCAAAACAGAAACCCACAAGTTATCAGGTCTTTGCATGCAAAAATAGAGGCTTAAAAAAAAAATGCTAGTTTGAAATAGAGAAGGAAACATTAACTTGAGCTGTAATTAAACTAGTGATGGAATCAAACTTCTCAGAGGAAAAAGCATTACGAGTAGTACTTTGGCGAACTCTTTGTTGTAGCATGAAAACTATAACATGCATAAACACCTTACTTCTACCACCAACGCATTAAAATGCTGTGAGTGTGTGTTATGTCACTTTGATAGGTTTTGAGGGGAAGGGGCAAGTTGACTCCTATAATGTTGCTCACTAGAGAAACCGTCGTTTTATTTGCTTTCTTCTCCCTTTCATTTGAGTTGGAAATGAATGTGATAAGTCAAGGAAAAAATGTCATCTTTGAAATGAAATTTGCATGTCAAAACATTACATCCAGCCAGATAAAATAGATTTTCCTCTCTCTCATTTAATTGTTGAATAAAGCGCAATACTTCAACTTTTTATTTTTCTGCTTTGCGATAATATCCTTGACTTGTTTTGGTTTGTGTTGCATCAGAAAAAAACCACCACCAGCGACAAACAACAAACATATAGCCATGCAAAACACAGTTTTAAAATCTGCTGCGACTTGGTATTTGTTAAAAATAAACCAAAACTGATGTCTAGTCATCATGGCAGAAAAACACTCCCTTTCTGAGGGAGTAGCTTCATTTGTAGCTTTGTAATTGTTAGAATGAGAAAACTGTTCTTAGAGATTTTGTTATTCCCTTCCCTTCTGACGCCAGAAACCCCACCTGACCCCTGTGGGCAACTGCTTTGTAGCTTCCACAAAAGCCCTGAACAGCGCGTTTCAGTTATTCAATATCCTTTCCCATGGAGCACTTTAGAGAAAGGCAGTAAAATGTCATTATTAATATGAATTTAAAATTACTTAAATGAAGGTGTTAATTTAAATGAAACTTAGATTGTCATCTGAAAGTTTTTGAGTCGTTTTTGACAATGATTTTTAAAAGACAATAGTTTCTGTGAGCCCTGTTAGTGACAAATATTATTCATCCCGTGACTCCCAAGTCTCGGGGACCATGGGTTATGCATCCGTATTTCTGTTGGACAGAATAATGGCCATAACAGGACCCTTTCTAAATTTGCAACTGTTGTAATCTCAGCAGAGTGCATAGTTTGTGAACAATCTGTTTTTACATACCAGACTTGGAAACTGTTTGTAAAAGTTCAAGGATTTTACAGTTGTAAAGCCATTTTTTCAAGCTGACATGAACTGATCGTGCCAAGGAGAAGCCAATAGTTCAGAACAAGCGTGAACTATGTTTTACTTGCAGACTTTACAAACTGTGCAATAAAGCCACTAAGTTTACAGAAGTATTGTGTTTATAAACGCTGGGAAAGCTGAACTTGTGCGCCTGCTGTAACACTGCGCTTCCAAGATCTGCGGCCGATTCCACAGAAAAGCCACCGGTGTTCAGAGGTGACTGTGTGCTGATCGAATCTCTGTGAGATGAGAAAAAGCATCTGAAGAGATGCCAGCTGAGTTTACAGCAGCAATGAAGAAACAGTTTCATGAGAAGTCATACTCAGCTTCATGAAGTGCTCACTGCTATTCCAGCTACTACATCTGTATTGTTTACTAATATTTACAGTGGAAGCTTTGCAAGCTTAAGAAGTTTTCTTTTTAATAAGTTCAACGTTTTGAACCCATCCTAAGAAAATGATTGAGTTCTCACTGAGGCCGTAGGTTTAAAAATAAGAAGCACTTAAGTAGCTCAGGGAAATGCTTTTCTGAGATACTTAGGCATGCTGCTCCCACTTTGCAAAGTGTTTTTGCTGGGTACTCTGGCTCCAGGGCTATGGAGTTTTTACAGGTCTCCACTGGCTAACTTTCCCTGTAAAACAGTGGGATTTGGACTGTCAGCTGAATATGGGACTGTTACTCGAACTTCACTTTGTGCTTTTTGATATGTTCCTTTTTTGACAGATAACTCTGAGCGTCATATCACCCTTGAGCTATGGATTATAAAATAGTGGTGAACTGTTTTTGAAAAGTGAGGGAAAAACACCAGATAAATCCTGTCATTATTTCAGTATCCTCCCCAAACTCCCGCTTTCGTCTGTGCTGAGCCTGAGAAATATTCAAGCTGAAACATCATTAAGACAAACAAACAAAAGGGTTAGGGGACAGTCTGACTGGCGTAGGAAGAACAGGCTTCGTGACGGTGACACTGCTTTGGTTCCCCTGTGCATCCCTCTGCACTGGGTTTGCAGACTGGAAACCTAATAATACTGGCTTGTAAAGGGAAAAATAGAAACATTTATTGAAGTGTTACTAGACTGCAATGCTTTAACAGTTTTCTTATGAAAAATATATTCTCCTTTTTTTCTTTTTTTTTCAAATTCACAACTGCAAGTACTGTTGCTATGTTACTGTAATGGTGTGTAGGCTGCTAAATAAATAGAGGGAGTTTAGTCCATGCCAGAAATAGAAAGCCAGGTCAGAGGTGACATTTGGGACATGTTGAGAAAAAAGAGAATATATAATTATTTCTTTCCTTCCTATCCTTCTCTTCTGTCTCATTAACCCCAGACTACCTAGAAGGAAATTACAACAGAATTTCTGGACATGTGAGAGTACTAAAAATTGACACCTCTGGAGTTCTGCTAAGTCCTTTGGCTTTGTTTTTTGCAAGATCAAATTTGCAAAGGAAACTGGTAAAAGCATGGCACCTCACACGCTTGTGAATTGACTAGCTACTTCAGGGTATCAAAAGGCATGGGGAACTGTTGAAAATTCACTCTGTAAAGGTGTGCTCAGAAGGGAAAATCCGTCAGAGGGAACAAGCCTTGAGAAAATGTGCTCCTGTGAAGCCAGAAATAGGGAATTTGAGTCCATTATCCTTTTTGGGATAGTCTGTCAGGTTACCAAGGGCGAGATATACAAAAATGTGCTTAGGCTCTTGGCGTGAGTAGTCCTAGGTACCTGCTTGCGCCTTCAGCTGCTTAAACCTCTGTAAACCTGGCTTGTGAATGTGCAAGAGTGCCTCGTTTGTACAGCAGGGTCATTTTTTTCCCTCCCCTCCTGCCTGCGTATGCTCCTCATGTGCAGATCTTAGCAGGGCGAGCTCTCGTTTAACCTCCATCAGCCGACTCAGTAAATGGTGGGAACTGCAAGCCACTAATGTGAGAACTAGAGCCCAGTGCTCCCTCCGTCCGTGTCAGTCGGAGCAGAAGCAGCCCTTATCCCAGGAACGAGCACCGCAGCCTCGTTACTTACAGACAGCAAGTATTTATTTCCGAAACATTATCGGGGATGCTGGATGCTCTGGGCTGTGTTCCCCTAGCCACAAAGCTCCTCCACCCCTTCCAGCCCCTTGCGGGCGTCCCTGCGGGCGTGCACAGCACCCTGCTGCTCCTGTCCTGCCTTGCCCTTGGCCCCGCTGCTCTCGTGCGAGCATCGGCAGCCCTGGGCCCACCGCAGAGCAGCTCTGAGCTGGCAGACCTTCCGCTAGCAGGTGGTGGGACACAGAAACATGGACCAAGCTCCCTCATGTGTGAGTTAATTTAGTAGATTTGTAATTAATCTGGAAGATCTTCTCTTTAACTATATATGCTTACTTACAAACAAATTATTAATGTGACACAATACGAGGCATCTAATTTCTTTGCGAATTAGGGAAGAAGCCCACAGCCATAACCTAAACCAGATCAGTACATGCAATCCCATTAGAGATTTCTTTGTGGTATTTTTGTAGTTCTACAAATCTGTTACTTTCCAACAAACAAACAATGTAAATGTGCCCAGAAGCAATGTAAATGTGTTCCCTACCCAAGAGACCTTTGGATCTGAGGCATTCCAGAAAATCCCACATTTACCATCAAGCTTATAGAGGAGGATTAAATTAGAGGGTACAAGAGCCAAAGATGCTAAGTACAGTTATTCTTGTTCCTAAATTGCAGGGTTTTTAAAATTTTCTTTTTATTTGTTAACACTCCTTGAATGGTGGGCTGGAATTTGAATGGCTAGGAGTATTTCCTAACACAATGGATGTGAATAGCTGGTTTAGTAAGAAACTTTCCTAATTTTCAGCCACAAGCCAACCCCTAGTGCCTTAGACCTTGAGACATGTCCGCAGAATGTCTGAGGTTCTGTGTCAGAAAATGAGCGAGTAGTTTAGGGTCCATCAGGGCTGTTTATTTACTTGCATTAGGAGTTGAGTTTGCTGCTGCTGTGATTGGAGACATTTCTTCTTTTCTAGCGCAACCAGTATTCAGCCTCAGACTGAAGGAGGGGGTGTTAGAGCCTTTCTTGTCCCCTGTGGAGTTCAAACCCTCATTTGGGCTCTGTCAAATCTTTTACCCTTGCCAAAGACTGCATTTATCTCAGACCCTAAAGAGCAATTATTATGATTTAGCTGTCTTCAGAGTGAATAAGATTTTACCAGGCATTTTCTATACAGAAAATCTCCAGCTGGGAGAAGTGCAACCTACAGCCTGTCCTTTCCAGGGCTTTGTTGCCCATGCTCAGCAAATTGCCCAGTTTTAACCATCAGCAGCAGCATTGCTAAATGGAAAGGAGGATGAATTATACCCTCTGCAGTTCTCTTATGTTATCCTCCTAAAGGACCTATTTGTCTTTCATTAAGTTTCCAGGTCCTTTGTGCTTGAAATGATCTTCTAAACTTTAGAAGTAAACTCGGTTTGCTGGCTGGTAAATTAAAGCTGTTTACCCAGTAGAGTATTCCAAGTGGGCTGCAATGATGTTTGCCTGTGCACTTTGTTGGGACAAACAGCCTTATTGTTAAAACTGAACGAAATTATATCGAGGCAGAAGATGGCAGACATGGCCAGGTTTCAGATAAGCTACAGTTAGCTAGGTGAAAATTAAGTATCTTTACACTGCTGCTTTACATCCCTAAGGACTCCCCTCACCGTGGCACTTACCTTGTTGTGGGTTCAGAAACGCCTTAGTGAAACTTGCCATTCGAGACAGGACGACATAAGTTTGGGAGGTGAAGAGCCAGAGCAAGCTTGCGCGAAGCAGTAGCTGTGCAGTCCTTTCCAGAATACAGTGATGGAGAGGGATAGTCATAGAGATGCACCCAAGTGATATGTCTCAAGAACATTTCCAAGCAAATGATTTGCATGTCATTTAGCAACCTGAGCTTTGTGAAGATTTCAGCAGCGGCAGCCCTCATTCTCATGTGCTCAGAACTTGCTGTGCACCCACAGGCAGGTTTCAGTTTGACGCGTTCCTCAGGTTTACTGGATTCGGAAATGGAACTGGGATCTCAGTATGAGCCTATTGTTGTAGATTTAGTTCAGAGTTGTGGGGTTTTTTTTAAGAAAGCAACTGGTTTATGTGCCATCTATGCAGAGGAATAAAAGATAAGGAGCAGAGGAAAGCACTCAGATATAAGACCTTGTACTATTAACAGTCATAAGGCCCAGGATCATTTTGTTGCAGGGCAGCTGGTCACTTCTGACTTGCACCTATGGTTGCTGCAGTCAAGGTACCTGCTCTGAGTGGAAACACGGTCATGCAGAATCACTCCAGATTTAGTTCATGGTGCCAGTTTAGGGCAAGATCTTCATGGTTCCTTGGTGGGACTGGCAAGAAAAGGCATATGACCCTGCACAGCAACAGCAGCAAGTAAGTATGGTGATGTAGCACAACACAGTCTACACCATCAAGCAGCAAACTTTTCCCTTGCAAAAGAAAATGCACCCACAATGGACAAAAAGGCCAAGTAAGCATTGGCTTTAATAGGCTGCTGGAATTGGGCAGGTGTGCAAACTGGAAGGTTAGATCTGAAGCTTGCATTTGCATTTATCAGTTTGCACAAATCTGCTTGGAACACCTCTTTGTCCTCTCTGAAAAGATGCCACATATAAAGTACTTAGACTCATCAGCAAAAATATCCTGAAATAGAAATGGCACCTCATGTTCTCTAGCAATATAGGAGCTTAAGGAGAAACCAGAAGCCAAAAAAATTCAGTCTTAAATTATGACCGTATTTATGGGGAACATGTAAATAATCTGAACTGTTTCCCCTACATATTCCTTACTGCTAACAACCTTATGACTGGTGATATCTCCTCTTCATTAAACACTGAACTTGAATATCAGAGTTAAGCTTCAGGCTTTTCCCTTTAGCTTCTTTATCAATTGGCTGGATGCAGATCAAGCACAGAGCCATGGTCCTCAGCAGCAGGGAATGGGGAGAGAAAAGCGGATAGGAGGGTTTTGTCTCTCAGTGGAAACCCCCAGATCTGCCATTATCAGAGCTTCTGGTAGCTCCAGTGTAACTGGGAGAGGTGGTATGTGGTATGGGAACTGCAGCATTTACCAGCTTGTAACTGAAAACTGAAGAGAATGAGTGGATAAGAATATGTTAAAATACCCACTTTCACTTTGTTTTGTGTAACATCTTTCACGCAAAACTTTCCACTCAAAGAGATTACAGACAGATAGAATTATGGTGAAAAATAAAAGCAGAGTTGCAGAGAAATTGGTAACTTCTTAAAAAGAGTAAACTGTCACTGAAAAAACCTCACTTTCTATTTGAGAGATAAAATCTATGCATGGTGCAGCCATTTTTGCTTTGCCTGGCATAAGATTTGCATGAGTCACAGCCAGCAGCATGCTGAGGATCTAGAAATGCATAATACAAAAGCAGATGCTGGCTGCTGGCTGCTGGTTGGGAAATTCCTGTACCATCTTTGAAATGATGGTCCTGTTTGATGGGGCAACACACGGAGTGCGAGGCAAGTGCATATGATGTTTCTCCCCTAGGTGAGGTTATTAATCTGAATGGTGAGAGACAGTGTGAAGGCTGATAAACACCTACTGTCGCAGCAGTCAGTCCCAGCTGGTGGGAATGGGTGATGTAATGGATCAAGCAGGAGGAGAAAGTTTTCAAATGGGAGGGTGTAAAATTTGAAAGGCTGCACGTAGGAATGAAGAGTCGCAGTCCTAATTCGAGTACACAGGCAGCTCAGCAGATGGCCCAGCAGATGAGTTGCTATGCGCCACGGTACGTGTGAGAACATGAGAGTAACGGTGAGGCTCCGTGCAGAAACGTAGCCCTGCCCCGTGCATGGCAGGGGGTAACATCAGATGCCATGTTCCTTACCCCAGCCGGGCCCTCCGTCCCCCACCAGGGCGCTGTGTTGGCTTGCACACCAAGCTTTCCACAACAGTATTTCATACTGATGTTCTGCATTACAGTAGTTTCCTCCCCCGTGCTTTGCCTTCCCTCTCCAAACACAGCAAGAGCCCTCCCAAGAAGAGTAGGTCCTTGCCAGTCACACTAACACTGACAGTACATCGCTACCTTCTCCTCCTGCCTTAGGCTGCAGCTGTCTGCCTGAGCTGGCACGTCTCTTGGGGTCAGGCCGCAGAACAGCCTCGCTGAGATGTTTTGGGTTTATTTCCTACAATTCCCATTCCTCAGCAGTGAAATCCAGTGGCCAGAGAGATTTCACATGCATCCTACATGACTTCCACCTTCCCTAATAACTGCAGCTCTTTGGGATTTTAGGGAAAAACTTCAGAAAATCTCTAAAAATCCATTCTTTGTTTAAGAACTGACCAGTTTGCATCCGACTTTCTCCAGGGGATCTGTTTTGCTGCTTACTGTTTGTGAGACCTTGGGGCTCCATTTGCAAATCACCTATGCACTTATGGCGAGATCCTGGAAAATGCATCTTTACCACTAATAGCTTAGAGTAGCCATTGCCACCTCGCAGTCACGTTGCGCGGCTGCTCAGCGTAACGGTGTTAGCTTTGTTTTTTCCAGTGGTTTTCTAACAAACCTCTGTTAACCCAGAGCAACATATTCATACGGGAAATTCCAATAATCCATGTTTTCTGATACAGCAAAAATCCGTCTCACTAACCAGTTTACATGTAACATTGATGAAATGACTACCACTAAGCTGCTTCTAGAAGTTCCATTTCCAATGCAATCTACAGGAAAATTACATAGGTGTATAACGATGCATGAATTCAAATCACTATAATTATGCTGAAAAACATCTTCTCAGATGTTCTTGGGATGAGTGACATCTTTTTCCTTTATTTTAAACCGCTTCTGAAGCAATATAAAGTAAACTGGGAACAATGTTCTTTCTGCCAGTATCAGTGTGTTCCCATGGCATACTTATGCCAGCAGATACATGGCAGCTCAGCTATGCTAGTAAAACTGCAGACAAGCCCTTAGATTCAAGCAGCAACAACACAAGCAGTGGTAATCCCTGCTTTTCCATGCGCTATCCTGTCGGATTCCTTTTATCATCTTGCAGTCTTAAGAGCATAGTTCAAGTTTTGTGTCTCCGGAGCCCTTGGCATATTTACTTGAATTGCAAAAAAGAGATTCTTTAATCGCTCCTATTTTTGTTATGGTCCCTCAGAGCCAGCACTAAGACTACCAGACGTACTGAGCTCATCCAAGGGTAGACTGTCATTTCCATCCTGGGTTGGCCAGTCATTGGGACAACAGTAATTCTGGGAGCCCCCAGTGAAGGTTGCTTGGCCCAGGTGGTAGACTAGGATACATGGTTGAGGATATTTCACTATTGGACCTTTAAAGTATGTTTAGCAAGGAGAGTGTTCTGATCTTCCATAATTAAATTCTGCATGTACAGCAGCCAAACAAAAAATCCAGGTCTGTGTTAACTGTTTGTACAACAAAGCTCTCTGAAGTGTCTCTCAGCAAAAGGACTGTGGGCTAAAGTGGATGGTTTTATGTTAGTAAAGGAGAAATCAATCATCATCATCTGTCTTATTGTAAAGAAGCAGAAGGTTGTTAAAAACTATGTTATGCTGGCTCACATTTTTTCTGCATAAATGAATGTTTAGGGCATTGTACATGCTTACAGTAAAACAGTTAAATAGGAAATAGTGAAATCCACTATGAATTTTGCATAACTTTTTCTTTCATAACATACTTGTGCAACAGAGTAGCCAGAACGCAATAATCAAACTATGGTTTTTCCATGCTTGAACATTAGTGGCCATCTGGAAAATTGCATGCTACCTATAGTCAGTGAATTGGCTGAGTGAGGAAGTCACCTCCAAGGAAACTAAAATTAGGTTTATGTGTTTGGGTAAGTTGACTTTTGCCAGGAAGAAACATAAACAGGATAAAAAAAATCTTGTTTGCCACCACTCCTCCTTGGAGATGGTGTCAGCTGGCACCGGGGTGCTAATATTGCTCTCAGACCCAGTCCGCAGCCACCTGACTTGTCCAGGGACTGTCCTCACACGGGAATGATGGCAACAGGCCTGACATGTTTCTGGTAAAGACACTGGAGGAGCCTCCAGAGCAGCAAAGAGAAATGCCCAAGTGCTGGAAAAAACCTTACCCTTTTGTAGGAAGATGTACGCTGACCACTTCTGACAAGGGCTCTGCCATTGCAGATACCCTTTCTGCCTGTAGTACTTAGAATTGTAGCATAGCAACTTATTTGAAAAAACTTTAGGTGAAAGGGCCAGTTATCGCTCTGCTAACATAGGGTGTTGCCTCTTCTGTTCCCAGTAAAAATGCTGAGCCGCGGATGGGGTCTGTTCTGGGAACCTGGGAACGGGCTACAGGGACTCTCGTTAGTCAGCAAATACCAGAGCCCCAGGGCAGGGAGTCAGCGCCAGGGAATGGGGAGGGGAGGGCATGTCCAACACCTGTTGACAATCCAGTGATTAAAAATAAATGTTGACTTGATGAACTTCTAACCAAAAACCTGTTGTGTCAGAAGGGATCTCTTCTAATGATGAGCTACTGAAGTCAGGAGTATAACTGTGATAAGGCTGGGGACATCTCAGCTGGGTGGAAAGAAGAGCTGAGCCATCCAGACAGTTATCTAACTACACGAGGCCTTGGCAGCTTTGACCCCTGTTCTTTTGAAACCCATGTCTCACTATTTTATATATTTGGCTTACTGTTATTCCTGGATTTGCTCAGTTTTTTGGTGAAAATGTCAATACTAATTTAGTTCAGTGCAATAAGAGCCCAACTGTGTACGCGTAGTGCATTTAGTGGTTTCAATCCTTAGCTTATAATTGGTTTTCCTGAATATGATGCTGTTGGGAAAATTCTTAGTTTCACAGTGTCAAGCCATTAATTAATCAAGGACCAAACCAGAAGCAGAGCACTGTGGAGAAGATTCTTAGGTATCGAAAGTCACTGAAAGTAAACCTCTGTGCGAATGGCGCCTGGCTGAGGTTGGGGAGCTTGCCTTCCAGTTACACATTCCCTTGGCTGCAAGTGCAGTGCTGCTGCTTTTGCCCTGCGCAGAGACGAGGCACAGCCACCGAAGGAGCCAGGGATCTGCGCTCAGCCGCGTCTGACACATGGAACTCCAGAATGGGACAGAGGCAGCAGCCTGTTGTGGTGTGGGAATGAAAGACACACACACACGCACACACAGAAGAGAAGGGTCTAATGCAAGGGTCTTATGCTCAGTGCAGCCCAAGGCTAGAAGGTCTCTTCAGAGGCCTTTGGCTTTGCTGCTTTTGACTATATCCAGCCAGCCACACCTCTCCCGCATTCTTCCTGCCGGTGGTTTTCATGGCTAACCCTTAGCATCCATACAAGTGCTTCCCTAGCCTCCTTGGGCGACTGTGACCCGTGCTAGAAAAGCAAAGTAGCCGCAGGCTTAGGAAATGGCAAACAAACAGAAAGGTCTCTTGTTGCTGTTTCTCTCCCTTGAACTGCAGCTTCTTTCATCCCACATTGCAAAACGGTTTGTGGAGCAGGGTGGCGTTGCCTGTGAGTAGAGCTGTGCTCCTGGAGCTCTAGAGGAGCAGAGCTGCTTCTCTCGGAAAGTGTTTCTAACACAGAGCACATGACATCTATCACATAATGCCATGACAAAACGGTGTTTCTAACACAGAGCTGAAGCAATTTGTGAAGTGAAATTAGTCATAGGTATATGTCATAGTTATTGATTTAAATGCAGATAAGAAAGTATGTATAGCAATAGTCTATTTCCAAAGACATTGATTCTTTACTGCAAAAGAATGAAAGTGAAAATATCGTGAAAAGCAATAAAACAAAGAGTACTGTAGCTCTGGCTCGGCAAAAATACAAAAATTCCTCATCAGATGCAAGAAATGGTAGGAGGAAGGAGTATGGGATTATTTTAGTGCTTCATTCGTCTTCAACTTCAGTTGTACATTATGGATCTGATTTTGCACCTGATTTTGAAAATCTTTGAGTTCCCCTTTTAGCTATCAAATAGGAATGAACAGAGAATCAGCCATGGAGAAGGAGCCTTGGATTAAACAAATGCAAAGTCCTAATCCAGCTCTCTTTCAAGGTGATTGGATTATTCTGCTTGATTTTAGTAAGAATTAAAAAAAAAAACTATAATGGAGGTGAGACTCGGGTTACAGGAGCAAAATTAGCATTCAAGGAGATGGACAAAGATGTCCTACGGCACATTTGAAATACCAGCAGAATAGTCTTCTGCTGGATTTATTGAAAGATGAGTACCCAAATACCCCCAAATTCCTAGATAGGCATAAAACTCTGCCTTCGTTTTTTTCAATAGATCATTGTGCAAATTATGTATATTGTAACTTCATGACAGTAGCAGTGCAATAATATTAGTAAGATCTGTAATTCTCAACTTTTGTTAAGTAATAAGGAAGTCATAGAATAAAATATGCACATATGTGATGGGTTTAAAAAAAAGAGTTCAAACAATCAGTAAGACCAGAAGCTCTGTAAGTGCCAAATTATTGTTGCAGAAGTATTCTTTTTATCTATGGGTCCTGATTTCCAAGAAATGAGTGAAAAATGTAAACACTTCCAAGCATTCCTCCCTTTGGGCACAGGGTGTATTAAACAACAAAAAATACTTCACAGACAAAAGAATTGTTGGTCAGGGTATTTTAGTCAGAAGCCAATAATGCCTACCTTGGTGTACAAGCAAGAAGAAAACACTTGCAAATGGTTTTATCACCTGATTCATGGAAGTTCTCTATTCACCTCAGTTTTAAAATGAAGTCTCCCTCAAGTTCAAAGAAACAAACTGGAAACCTTTTTCTGTAGCAGAATTCAAAGCAGGAGATGGTTGTGGTAATTACTGGCAAGCAAATAGTAAACACTCTCAGAGGTGAAAACCACAGAGCTGGAAAGCATGCTTTTGCTGAGCAGGGTCAGATTCTGTGCTTGATTACACAGCATGAATAAATTATTGGAAGGCACATTTCAAGCTCTTTTTTTCAAAAGTGAAAAAATCCAAATTCTTCCTTTTGCAAAGCAAGGCAGAAATATGCAGAAGAGCGTGGCATCATTAGTTTGCTGCATTATTGGTTTAGAGGTACCCTTTTGAGTAATACAGGTACAAATATCCCATTGCTCCCAGGCTAGGTTGTAAGGTTTGCAAGATTGTCTAAGTTATCTAAGCATCCAAATCCATTTTGTTTCCTATGTCAGCTCATTGATGTTGGTTTGATCCCACAATAAAAAGTTAATTGGTATATCAAAGATAGGCTGAGAATCCGTGCTGATAAAGTGCATGAGAACTGGCAGCACCCAGTCTTTTGTTGATATGAACACTAAATAATGGCACTAGGACTGTTTCTTCTAAAACAAGAAGCACATCGGAATGCCATAGAAATCAGTGAGGTTGCTTTTTCTTTAAAATCTCCTGGAACCCAGCTGAGCAAATATTGTAACTTTTGGAGCTGCCGGCTCCAATAGCAATAGCAATGCTTCGTGTTTCACCTCAAGTCTTCATCTGTCCAACTTCTGCTCTGATTGCACAAAAATAGCTATGGCAGTGCCACAGCAAGGATCAAAGTCAGAGCAAAATTCTATACCTGGTGTAGGCCGAGACCATCAGAAACCCCAAATTTCAGGCAGTATTGAGGGCAAAGCCAGAAAGTATCTAGGCTTTTCCGTCTGTTGCAGTCCTTGAAGTTTCCGCAACAAAATGCAGTTTCCTGGGCAAGGAGTCGCGTTGTAAAAATCTCCCTTGCCTTCTTTGGAAGCTTTTTCAGTTTTCTTCCACATCTTACAGTCAATCTATCAGCTCTCTGGAAAGACTAGTTTTCAGCATATTTCCATAGTTTGAGACATTACATTGTATCGCTTATCTTTATCATGCACAGTATGCGTGGTTTTTGTACGTGTCTGATTATGCTTGTAACCTACTGAAATCAGAAAAGGAATTTTCCCCTTTGTTTCACTAAGGCCAGGATGCCATCCATCATCTACCAGTATGATACTGCTTTTTCCCTCTACGGTCTTCCCTCTAAATCAGAGTCTTTGGGAACAGAAGAGGCACTTCCCTTGGCATGCCCCGATATTTTGCAGTGACTTCTAACACAAACATACTGTCTTGACAGCATCACCATATGATTCTTCCTGGGCTTTATAAACTATTAACTATAAACTATTCTACTTAGGAAAAGCTTTTCTATCTGCAGAAGGATTAGATCAATAATTAAACTTTGTCACAAGTTCACTTGTATGTTTGTATTTTACCATCTCTCTCAGCCTGTCTTTTAAAAGCCTCCTAAAAACATCGGCACCGTGTCAACGTCCTCTGAACGGCCTGCGTCTATGCAACAGCCACGCTCTCTCTTTGGCTGAAAAACGTCCATAAATTTATATTTTAGAATCCACTTACTTCTGGCTGATTTGGCGACATGTGGTTTTGTAACACAAATCTTTGTCCTGACCAGGGGGTATTTTACCTCCCAGTTGGCTTCATTCGAATCTAGCAGTTAGATTTAACATTTTAGTAACTGCATCAGCCACGCACAGCGTGGTTGGGTTACTGACTGCGGCATACATGTTACTTTTTACACTGCATCCTAACGAGTCACATTTACAAACTGCTTCTCTGAAAAACATGGTAAGAAAGAGTCATAAGCGAAGGAGAAGAGTAGGAGTAACTCTGCATTCAGATCTAAATTTGTGTCAAGTGTGGGATGAAGTTTAAAATAAGAAAAGATAATAGTTGGGGTTCTGTTGTTTCTTTCTACCTCTTTGAAAAGTAATTTTTGATCATACTCTTTACTTCTTTAAAAATGTAAATTCAAGTGATGGACCTTTGCTAAAGTGTTTCACAAGTTAAAATTAACCTTGAAAATTAGCAGGAGGTGTTACCTGCTCTGCATTTATTTCTACTTTATTTTTTCATATCTGATCAGAACTGGGTAGCATGCAAATGTCTCTTTGTACTTTAAACAAATAAGCCCTGAAGTCTAAAAAAGGAAAGCAGTTACTGCTTTCTGTGTACAGCCACTGCTTTCAGATGTCTCTTTTGCATCTGCTAATGCCTGTGACTGTGGCTCCATTTTTACTCAAAAATATTCTATGTTGTTGGGGTAGGAGGGATCCGGGGAAGGGATTTTACTAGTTTGGTTTTCTCCTTGAAGGGAACTCCTGCAGTATCCCTCCCCTGGAAATCAGCAAGGACCTGGGGAATCGCACGAGGATGAACCTTGTCTTTCCCTACAGAATGCCAAAGATTTGTTATTCAAAATGTCAGTTAATGTACAGTAGAAAACTGTAAGAGTTCCCCGAATGCCCTAGACAACATCCATGGATTTACAGATGTCCTTTCTACGCGCTGTTCTCTGCACTGTTGCTGTGTGGAACCCCCAGCCAACAAGGGCAACACCTTAAAAGAAAATCTCTCTTCTCATTTGGGGCCACCATTTTGGGGTATCATGTGCAAGAATGATCTCAACCAGAGATATTCACAGGCCAGAATTTCTCTCCTCTGTGCAACTCTGGCTTCACGTCTGTGCATTGGTATGTTTTAATGAAAGCCAGAAGAAAACAATAACTTCATTATATTTTTCCTTTTCCTCTTTGGTGTATTAGTTTATTTTTGTCAATTTGAGCTTTTGGATTTAATTTAGCTTAGATTGTTTTCAGTTAAGATGAGGCATATGGCTTTAGCGAACTGTGAGCTCTCACCAAGTTAGCTTTGCTGCTCCTGTTAGACATTTTCTTGGTCCTTGCTCTGCTGGTAGGTTTGATACTTCCAAACTGGTGTTTTTCTCTCACGGTTTATGAGTGAATCATAGAGGTCTTGCTCACTGTATTCTGATCTATTTTATTTACTGGTGATACATAACTTCATGGCCCTTTAGTTTAGCAAAATTATTTTTATAGAGAATAAATAAACCAGAAACACAACTGAAGGATCAATGACCATTCTCTTTGTTTAAAATATATATTATCCTCTATATTCAGAGTTGTTAGCCATTCTTTGTACTTTCACAGGTCTCCAGAAATTGGGTCAGACGTTTATATAATTAAGAGTTGAGCATTCTAAAGTTCAAACTGCTTTGTTCTGTATTTGTGATGAATCTGGTTCCTCACATTGCACTTCAGCCTTTGGTTTATGTACTTGGAAAGTGTTTGGTTACTGAGCTGCCTTTCTTTTTAATACCAAAAAAAATCAAAATATATGGTAAATTTTGACTTTTTTAGAGAGGGAGAAGAGTTGAAGAAACCCATCGTGCTGAAGCAGCAACACAACACAGTCTTGCATAAGCAAATGTATTTTGCTTAAAAATAAAAGGTCAAGTTTTTGAGACACAAGGTAATTAATTTAGTGCATTCTGGCTTCTTCTGGAAGAGCCTACCCTTTCCAACTTTAAGTTTTTCATTACTGACACAGCTGATAGTGAACTGACTGCTGCTGCAAGCATAGGAAGACTGAAAGCTTAAAGGAGGTTTAGAAATTGAACAAAATCTTTTCCGTAACTTAAGAAAATAATAGTGAGAAACCCTATAAAGAGCTCTCTGAAACATATGGATTATGAATACACAGAAGAAGAAAGATCAGTTCACAACATTCATAGAGTTCATTAGCCTCAAGTGGATTTACAAAGCACGTCTGATGGTGTTCTGGTTGGGGGCTGCCTGTTATTCAAGGGAGCTGTGCAGAACCCACCCTTCAGCTAGCATTTCCCATGGAAGGGGTGAGCGTCTGAGAGCATCTGCGCTGAGCTTGTCTGGCTGAGCATCTTCTAGGTAGCTGGGAAATGTTGTCCAGACCTTGTTGTCCAGACTTAAATTCCTTTTCATAACTATAGGTAAAAAATAAGTGTGTGATTCAGAGTTTGGCTTCAGCTGACCCATGGGTCGAGCTGCTGTTGTTTGTTGTTGTAATTTCTATAGTTACACTGGAAGCACTCTGGGCATTTAGGTATTTTGACTGCTGAAAGCCAGAAATAACTAGTTGGAATAAAAGTGTTAATAGTCTGATGGCTGTGTGTGAGTCATAGCCACAGTGGCCTTTGAGACAAAAGAGATTGCTCTGAGTACTGCAGTGGAGAAAGCCCTTCCTCTGTGCAGCCTTACACACTCATTGCAGGTCAATTTTAAACTTCCTTATTCAGAGCACAAACAGCTCTTCTGTTATACAGTCTGAGCTCCCATACCCCAAGATTGCTGTATGATAGAATCATAGAACCATTTAGGCTGGAAGAGACCTTTAAGGTCATCGAATCCAACCATTAACCTAACACTGCCAAGTCCACCACTAAACCATGTCCCTAAGCACCACATCTACACTTCTTCTAAATACCTCCAGGGACGGTGACTCAACCACTTCCAAAGAAATACTTACGGGACCATTGCAAGGCTTGCAGAAGCAAACCCTGCCTCGCTTTCGCTGCTGAACCCCAGGGAGGCTTCTTCTCAGGCAGCTCCCGGACAGGGAGAGGTTAATCGTGCCTGCTGGTTTTGCAAGGCCCACTTGCAAATCAAAATTAGTGGGCATCCGATATTCAACACCCAAGAAGATTTCCATGTACCTCTCATGCAGACATTTGTGTATGATGCTTGCTTGCCTCTCCATGGTGCACGGCTTTTGCATTAGAAGAGGAAGCGTCCTCTCAGTTTCATACTATATACACAATGTGTATGTTTCAAATACATACTGTGAAATAGCATTTTTCCGAAAGAAAACCTTCACTCTCTTTTGAAGTGAGAAGATGGTTAAATAGGAGCACATCACTTAGTTGAAGTCAAGATTCTCGCTTCATCTTACCAGGCACAGCTCAGACTTTGGGCAGTGAAAATGGCAGGGAAAACTTGGACCATAGCCCCAAAAAACGTGGGCTCAATTCCTCAAAGTATTTTAGTTTAAATGAGATCAAAGACTATTCCTGAGCTTGCTGTGAAGCGTGTGTTCAAGTACTTTCTGGAACAGGGATCTAAACTTGGAGGGCCAATGATTTGGTTATAAAAGATTTGGCTTTTTTTGATACCCTCAGGAAACAGCCTGCAACAGAAGAGTTTCTGTCAGGTTGAATTTGGGAGGTTAAATACTGCACTTATCCTTTTGGGCTTGAGAGATAGGGTCTTTTCTAATTGTGCTAGCCAGGCTGAAGTCCCAGGATCAAAGTGCTCTAGGGTGTTTGTTTGTTTGCTCGCTGCTCAAGCAGCCCTTATCTCACATCACTTTTTGTGGGATTCAGTTAGCAAAACCAGTGACTGTGAACTTCACGCTTCTGCTTACAGCCCCTGATCATCATTGCTCTGTAGACAGAGCAGATCATGCTGAGTTTCATTGTCAATGTGAAGACACAGTACCAGGGGCATTACAGTGGCACAGCTTTCTGCTCTGTGGGCAAGCCTGGAACTAGGTCAAACAACAAAAGCGAGTAACTGTTGAAGCATTAGAAGATGTGTATCTTCAGGAATGGGGCAGGGGGCTCTCAGCTCCGGAGCCAACCTGCAGACCAATTTTTGCAAAGAATTCCAGGAACTTCATAAGAATGCACATAGAAATTCAGGGAAATCCAACATTTTTGCTGACATGAAATTTGTCTGTTACCATGAGAGACCATCTCAATATAGAAGGACCGCACAGTGCCGTGGTGTGGGATGCCTATCTGCGTTTGTGTTGCAGTGTGGCATGCCTACCTGTGTTTGTGTCAGAGGCCCAAGAGCTCTGGATGGACAAATGAACAATCCCTGGGATGCTTCGTGATGAGGAACGAAACCGTGCAGAAAAAGAACAGAAGCCTGAAGCAGGTCTGAGTGACAGGCTCTCTCTTCTGGGGTTTTGTTTTTCTGGTGTGGTAGAGAAACAGCCTAAGTCTACAGGGAGCTGAGCTGCAGTGTTTTGCATCTTTTTTTGGTGTCATTTATTTTGGGGATTTGTTGTTGGTTTGGTATTGTAAGCCTGCTCTCACACCTACGCACTGAATTATGTTATGCCTAGTTAGACACCCTCATCGCTGGCCTACTTTACACTTGCTCAACAAAGTGTGAACTGTTACATATATACCATGACCTGGTCTTTTTAATGATATTTGCATATTTGTTCTTAAATAAAATTCTAGATGTGTCTGATTTGTGACTGTAGACACCAGCTCAGAGTCTGCTAACAGTGAGAGCAGGGGGGAAAACCCACGCGTATGAGAAACTCAAAAGAATCTGTTAACGTGCACTATTTTCATGGTCCTTGTGAAGATGTATGGTGGCTTCTTACTGTACAGCAAGCAAATTTATTGGGTCGAATTGTTGGAATTAAGGTATGGTGAGAAAGACTAATTATTCAGCCCTCAGATCCCTTTTAAACTGGGGGTGAACAGATCCCCCATGCTGTGATGGTCCGTCGCTGCGTTTTTGATGTATGTGGTTGAGGGTGGAAAAAGAGCATTGCATGCAACACCATTGATCACAGACTACAAGGGTTTTTTTAAGTTTGGGAGAACTAGTAGTTTTATTTTTATTTTCAATGTCTTCCCTCATGATACTTCCCCAAACTTGTCCAATCACCTTGAGGAAGTTTTCCTATGTAGAGCATTAATTCGCGTAGAGCAGTGATGTCACTATCTTTATAATAATTTAAATGAGAAGGTAGAAATCTTTGAATTAAATTAGAATTTCTTAATCTCATTTTTTTTCCACAGGTACTTTTTCATTTATTTCCTTGAAATACACTTACATTAGTTGCTGTCTAATGATTTACCACTAAATGGAGTTTTTAGAATAAATGTGGCACTTACTTTTCCTAAGAGGGATACTCTATATCCATCCTATCCATCCATCCTCTACATCTAAGCATTCGTGTAGATTAATATACAATTACTCATGTTCTTTATGTTATAATTTTGATATTAAAGAGGTACGATCGTGGAAAGCTTTCTTTCCCCCAGCAGGGATTATTTTATGTGATTTGAAACAAGCTGCATTTGAATGGAATTGGAATTCAGTAAAAATGCACAAAAGCATTTTAAAACCTTTTAAAAGGATTAAAAATTAATTAATTATGTGAAATTACCTACAAATAATGTAGGTGGGGTTTTTGGTGATAAATTTTTCACCCTGTTTTGATTGCAGTTCTTTTTTTTATGTAAAAACATATTCAAATACAAAATTCCAGTTTCTTTGACGCTACCTATTTAGAAAGCAGTAAGTGAAATACATGTAGGAGTCAGAACCGATAAACTGCACAGTCCAGTACCGCTTCCTTCTGCTATTTAAGAGAACTGCTGTGTGCTGAAGCTCAAAGGTGTGATGTTACCCTTCTTAGCATATTATACAATTAGATTATAAATCACATATGCTGATGCATATAAATAACACACCTGAATTCCCTTGAAGCTGAAAACCTGTGAATGGTGTCCATGCATAGAAGTGTTAAGTATGCTGAACTTGTGTGTTAGTGCTTATTTGCAACAGAAATGTGACTTGGCTTTGGGACAGCTCTGCTTTTCCTGGGCAGGAAGAGCCGAATCTTTTATTTCTTACCCGCTATGAAACACACTCATGATCAGAAACGGCACAGATACAAGCACCAGCTGCAGAGGTGGGGAGAGCTGTTGTTCCAGTCCTGTCCAAGCAGTGCCAAGTAGGGAGGGCTGACGCCAGCAGCAAATATCTGCAGAGAGCTGACCGGGGAGGAGATGGGGCTTATAGTTGGGCTAGCCTGGACTTGGCCTGAGTATTTCCCAGTGCCAGGGGATGACCAGCTGGCACTGCTTGGAGTTTGTTGGACAGAAGAGTACAAATTTTCAGCCAAGGATCCTGCCTACCAGGTGGTATATGTTCAGTTGTTCAAAGGAAAGGCCAAGATCATTCCTACTCCAAATTTTAAGAAAGGAGACTCAGAAGCAGCCACTGTGCGGGTGAGTCACACAGGAAAACACCAGCACACATGACTTGTACGTAGTGATTTTGCTTACTGATGAGTAAAATACAAGAAACAACTAAAAGCTTGCTTTGAAAAACCTTTGTTCGAAGTACACATTTCCTGAATTTTCTGGGAGCTCCCAACAGCTCTGCCAAACAACAAGAGACCATCTAGGTTAGGTCCTACCTTGCCTTACCAGCAGTGGCACCATGTGTCAGAGCTGGTGTGTGGAAGGACAGTAACGACCATTTACGTAAAAGCTTTATCTAGGTCTTAAGGTGGAGCATGGCCCGGTTGTGCAGTCTAGTACTTATTTACCTGGGAATAACTAGAGCTCTTGCAAGTGCCATTACAAATTCCAGTGCACTAGTTGTTATTGTAAACTCCTAGGATCAAAACCCGCCTTTTTGTGATTTAATGTTTTTGTTTAGTGCAGCAGGGTCATGGATGAAGGCCATCAAGGAGTATTACAATACCATGTCTGCATCTAGCCCTTTTTTTGATTCCCACGGATGCACGGGTTTGTCAGACTGTAGCTTTAAGCTTCTTGCATGATCGGGAAGAGAGCGGTCCAGTGCCTTTCTCCAGGTGCCCCCCCACCCCAGCCAGCGCCGGAGCCATC